>CAKAKR010065691.1:0-58117 GCA_916700685.1 Adelosebastes latens
TGTGTCTCCAAATCCGATGAAAATATTTCTACTTAAACTGATAATAATGCACAAAAGTACAAAAATACCACAAGAAGGGGTTCTGAAAAGAAAAAGTTAATTCTCATCCAAAGAGGAAACTGGAGAGAGTGGTGATCGACCGTCCTACCATAACTACCAAATACTCTGTTAAAGTTAAACAGCTTGGTTTAACTGGTTCTCTATTATGACTTTAGATAGAATGACTAATCATCTGTTCTGTCACCACTTTTACTTCCTGTGGTCACCTCAGTAGAGCTTTGTTAGAATTAAATAACTGGCAGCAATCAAGGCCATTTGCTGGTAAAGATGAGGGGCAAAACAAACACTAGAAACCCTAAAGGTGTATTTGTTGTAATGGGGGCTTCAAGTGAAACACTGCAACATCTTAAATCTCAACAAAGTGTACAATCTACTGCAACTAGAAGAAGACACTGTTTCTTATATAAAACCCTGTAAATTATGTTTGAGATGAACGTATTTCTTCTTTGTATGCAGGCTCTGTTTACAGTAGGTGTCATTAATGTGGAGTGCATCGTCTTGATTTGCATTGGTTCACCTTGGACACTAGGACTGCTGACAACTGCAAGTATTAACCTTGCACATGGCAAAAAGCACAAGTACTGAGCCACAACTGGTGACAACGGTTACATCTACGATATAATAATGCCAGGGGCTTTTAATTCCAGTGGTAGTGAAGTCAGAAAGTCTACAACAATCATCATAACTATACAGTTAACATAAACTAGATATATAACTTATCACTTAAGATTTACAATAAATAAAATGAATGTCAGCCAAAAAGACAGGTAAACATCCATTGCATCCCTGATTACATCTTCAGTTGGGCTACTTTAAGTTGACCCCAGTTGTGCCTCTGGTGTATTACTATTACATTCGAGTCACACAACTACGCATGCAATTTTCTAAGAATTACCTGCCATCTATGAAAAACCTGGAAGGTTATCAGTTGCACAAAAAGAATGATTTTTAACCAGTTTCTCAAGTTGTGACTGTATATCCTAATGCAGGTAGCTGGAGATGACATATATCCTTATGTGTTAATGTGTTTTTTTATGAAAATATAAAACACTGGACAGAAACATCAATACATACCAATATAACTTATAATAACTTAAAAAAAATAATAATAAATGGGTTCACGTTGTACAAATTGAGTAAGAACATATGTCATTTTCAGCAACCAGCAACTTTGTTTATCTATAAGGAAAAAAGAGGCAAAACTTGGGTAACCAGGTTAAAAATATTTGTTATCATGCTACAGATGGATTAGAAGAGTTTTTTTTAGGATTCTGGAAATACCTTCTGGAAAGAAAGTGATGCTTAGCTCTGTGACTCAAATTCAATGGTATAACACATAAGAGGCACACAAACTGGGGCTACTTTGCTGCTCTCAGTGGAAAGTATAAAGAACTGAAAGTAGGTCGCTCTGTTATATCATCGAACATTATGTCTTCAAAACTTATGACTTTTTTTCTCGTAAAATTACGACTTTAATCTCTTAATGTGACTTTTTTTCTCGTTAAAATTACAACTTTATTCTCGTAATATTATGACTTTTTTTCTCGTAAAATTACGACTTTATTCTCGTAATATTACGATTTTTTTTCTCGTAAAATTACAACTTTATTCTCGTAATATTACGACTTTTTTCTCGTAAAATTACGTATATCCTAATGCAGGTAGCTGGAGATGACATATATCCTTATGTGTTAATGTGTTTTCTTTTTTTATGAAAATATAAAACACTGGAAAGAAACATCAATATATACCAATATAACTTATAATAACTTAAAAAAATAATAATAAATTGGTTCACGTTGTACAAATTGAGTAAGAACATGTGTCATTTTCAGCAACTTTGTTTATCCATAAGAAAAAAAGAGGGAAAACTTCGGTAACCAGGTAAAAAATATTTGTTATCATGCTATAGATGGATTAGAAGAGGGTTTTTTTAGGATTCTGGAAATACCTTCAAAATAGCAGGAAAGAATCAGATGCTTAGCTCTGTGACTCAAATCCAATGGTATAACACATAAGAGGCACACAAACTGGGGCTACTTTGCTGCTCTCAGTGGAAAGTATAAAGAACTGAAAATAGGTCGCTCTGTTATATCATCGAACATTATGTCTTCAAAACGGTATAATATGAAGAAATAATATGCACCATGTTGCATGTGCAGCATATAGAAATAGAAAGTGGGTAAAATAGTAAAGTAATTGGTTGCATGATCCACCCCCTCTGTTCCTCTGCATACCTGCGGCAGAATGCACGTCTCTGTGGCAACGACACAGCAGACAGGATGGGTAGCAACAGTGTGTCATTCCTGCCGACGCATCTCACTACGGATGCGGCCAGGCAGCATCTCCCATCATCTCCTAACAACCATGACAAGGACTAACTAAAAAGGCAAAAAAAACTAGACATCTGCCCCCTCATCAACCCCCCACTACCTGGATATGTGGGTGATATTTTCCCCAAAATGGGAAGCGTGTCCTACCTGTTTCTGCTGTTCCAGGAGGGAGAGGAGGAGGAGGAGGAGCAGGCGCATCAGGATGAAGATAGATGCCGCATTTAGGAGATCGAGAGAGAGATCAGCTGTATAGCAGAGGACGTATAGTATAGTGGTGGTGCTCTCTCGTTCTCGTTCAGTCACGACGCACCGTCCAGACACTTTGCACAGTTTACTTTTGGCGCACAGCTTCTCCTCCTGTTTGAAGACAGAAGAGCACAAATGATGCCAATATTATCTGAATTGAATCCTGTTTTTTTTCTCCGAGAAGCTTACAAGCAGTGATGTAACGCTAATTAAAACAGGGTAAACCATTAAGTCTTTAATTATGGAGGCAAACAAGTGAACTGCAGTGCTCTTTCTACCATATCACCATACCATCAAGTTGACCACTGATTTTAACTTAATGTCAGCCTTATAAACAGCACTATTTAAACAGAGGGAGTTAAATTAAGTCATGCTGCTTTGCTGTCTACTCTCTACCTGCTTTACCTTTTAAACTAAGGTTATAATTTACCTAACAATTTATTTTTAAGATGCCACAAACGGTTAGTTAGCTTGCTAACATTCAATTAATTGCAGCGCCAGTGTCTAGGTCAGGGTTCAGTAACCTTTACTATCAAAAGAGACATTTTAGGCAAAAAAATAAATAATAAAATCTGTCTGCAGCCGCAATACATTTGAGCATTGTAATGAAAGTAACACAGTTTATAGTCTAAGTATGTAGTATATAAGTCTAATGCAGTGAGGGCCAAAGAGCAAATGTACTAAGGAGTGTTAGGGCCACATTGAGGGAAAAACATCTGAGATTTACAGAATAAAGTTATAGTCTATTACTAGAATAAAGTTGTAATATTATTATAATAAAGTCATAACTTTACGAGAACAAAAGTCTTAATATTACGAGAATAAAGTCATAACTTTACGAGAATAAAGTCGTAATATTAAGAGAATAAAGTCATAACTTTACGAGAATAAAGTCATAACTTTACGAGAATAAAGTCATAACTTTACGAGAAAAAAAAGAAAATAACTTGTAATATTACTTTATAATGTTATGACTTTATTCTCATAATACCACGACTTTTTTCTCTTAAATTTATGACTTTTTTCTCTTAAACTTATGACTTTATCCTCGTAATATTATGACTTTATTCTCGTAATATTATGACTTTATCCTCGTAATATTATGACTTTATTCTCGTAATATTATGACTTTATTCTCGTAATATTATGACTTTATTCTCGTAATATTATGACTTTATCCTCGTAATATTATGACTTTATTCTCGTAATATTATGACTTTATTCTCGTAATATTATGACTTTTTTTTCTTAAACTTATGACTTTATTCTCGTACTATTATGACTTTATCCTCTTAATATTATGACTTTATTCTCGTAATATTATGACTTTATCCTCGTAATATTATGACTTTATCCTCGTAATATTATGACTTTTTTCTCTTAAACTTATGACTTTATTCTCGTAATATTATGACTTTTTTTACTTAAATTTATGACTTTATTCTCGTAATATTATGACTTTATTCTCTTAATATTATGACTTTATTCTCGAGATCTCATATCTTTTTTCCCTCGATGTGGCCCTAATACTCCGTCGTAGTTAGCTAGCTTGCTAACATGCCAGTGTCTAGTGAATCCAACTGTTCGCTTTATCCATTCACACCAATACCAGCCATAATAATAACAAGAAAATGTCCCCCTTACCTAGTGCTGTCAAGCAATGACACTGTTTGTGTGTCACGTAAGCATAGTTTTAACATTTGTGACTTCCCTTGTGTGATTAGTTTAGCTAACTAACGTTAATCCAACGTGCGTTTGTGATGTAACCATGGCGACTTGAACTTTAAATCGTTATCCCTAGCTTGTTAGCTTGCTAGCTTGCTAGCAGCTGGTTTTTCCTCAACAACTATAACTCCAAGCCAAACAAACACTTACTGCAGTTTTGAAGACATTTCTAATTCCCTCATAAATTCTCTGTTGAATGAAAAATATGCCGTCTTCTGCTCAATGAAGATGAAACATCCTTTATGTGTCTAGAAGTTCAAGTTCAAGTTGTTTCTTCATTATAACAGAGATGGCAGACGAGACACCACCTGCCATAAAACCTCAGAAGAAGATGTTCTTGCTGGTTGTGTAGAAGACAAAAATAAACACATTAGAAGATTTAAAAAGATAAATTGACCCGATAAGAAACCCCAAATGATTGTTGAGGCAGATACTGATATGAATATAAATATAATTGGATAAAAAATGTATTCAGGGATAGCTACTGGAGAACACTGAGGTCATGTCCGTGTATATTTTACAGGTATTTGTGGGATTTAGCAGAGTTTTTATTGGACTTTATTAGTTGTAATCCACAGAAGACATTCCACAAATATGTATTTTTGTATTTGTGTCGTGTAAAGTCACATCCAAAAAAATACTGGGCGATTTGCAAATACACAAAACTTACTCTGTAAATACATATTTTAAGACTTTCCTCCTGTTTGTTTACAGAATTTTGTCCGATTGGTACCGCAGCAGATCTGTAGATAATAGTTGTAATCCACAGAAGACAATTCACAAATGTGTACCATGATTTCCAAATATTTCACTACCCACAAACATGTATTTTTGAATTTGTGTTGTGTAAAGTCACATCCACAAAAATACAGGGCGATTTGCAAATACACATAACTTACTCTGTAAATATGTATTTTAAGGTTTACATGTAAAGTGATATCTACACATTTGTGCATCTATTTCTACACGTGAAATGATATTTGCGCATTTGCAGATCGCTTCCTGTGCATTTACGGGCCACGTGACATTTGCAACTTCCCTCCCGTTTGTTTATGTAATTTTGTCCAAATGGTACCGCAGCATAGCTAAAATAGAATAAGTCCAATAAAAATACTGGGTAGTTACATTCAATACACTTTACAATAATAAAAAAAAAAAAATAGATTAAATGTGGTGTATAATTTAAAAGCTGTATTTTTAATCTCAACATATTTAATTTTGACAACTTTAAAGCCAAGAAAAAAATAAATAATCCTGTATTTGCCCACAAGCATTGCATTCCTGGAAGTGTGGAGAGGGCTTTGAAGCTGCATTTAAACCTTCATGTTGGGAGAAAAAAAATGCAGAAAACATGATTAAACACTTAACTGAAAAAAAACACATATTATGAAAAATCCAAATATTTAACATTTTAAAGACTTAGTGTATGCTGTGCATTGGGTGACTCGTAACCTCAGTAGATTAAAAATCCTATAGCTGGATATAGTGACAGTTGTTTTTTATAAGCAGCCCTTAAATGCGTTTTGACCACAATGTGTACATTTTAGAGTTGAAAATTAAACTTGTCAGTAATTTCTTATGGACAAACTATGGAGCACTGTTTCTCCATAACCTAAAACATTCAGTATGGCATTTCATAGTGCAATTTCTTCTGCTAATATTGGCCTGCCCAGCCTCTAGCGTGTAGTAGCCTACAAGAAAAGCTACAAGGTAGGTCATTTTTTGCATTTTCAGTTGCATCCAGTAATGGCAGGATTTAATTTATGAAATCATGGTATCTGGCACAGAGGTCACACTATGTGGGCCCCTGCTCATACAGATATTCTGGGCAATGTGGACATAGTGGTCAAACAAGCTGTTAAAAGATAGAATGCACTGTAGATGTCAATAATGAACTTTCAAAGACAGAGTTATAGGGTATAGTGTAGTTTGTGAGGCGTTAAACCAAGATCACAGGTCTTCTACAGCCAAAATAACAAACATGCCTATTTTTTTTTCCCACCCTCTTACCTATTGTGCTTGCTTGTTTGAGGTTGTATTTGCTGCTGTCATTCTGCAGTGGGCAACATGCAGGGCGCTGAAAATTGATTTACTGGCAGAGATTTAGATTTTTCCATTACGCAGCACACATGTGTTGCCAGGGTGGGTTGTGCTGCAAACAGCCCTTACTGGCTACGTATTCTTGAAAACACACCTGTCTTTATCCTCAACTGTGGCAAAACTTTTGTTCCTTGCCGACTGTCACCGCAGCACACTGTAATGAGTTTTGTTGTCCATTATTAGAGTTAGATGACAGGGGTCATGTTCACTTCACCCACGCTGCATACTGTATTTCTGTGATGTCTTTCACCAGATGGGTCGCTGACCTGCTCTCTTACCTGGGCCGGGGTGTGCAGAGGCACAAATGGAGCAGCAGGAGCAGATGGGAGCGAGACGGATGAGAGGAGGATGAGACAAGAGCTGTGTGCTTAATATTTAACCAGTGAAGCAGCATGCGGCGCCGCCCCGGCGGTGGGGGGGGGGGATAAAATCATCACACTGAAGTGACACTGATTATAGAGATACTGGAATTCACAGGTGGGAAGTAAAGTGTACAATACTACTCACTTTTTGAAGTGGCACTTTTTCTTAAAGCTTCATTAGGCTGAATATTTTTGGCATCATTGGGCAAAAAATCCATAATAACCTTTCAGCATATTGTAATTCAAGTGTTCTGAGAGAAAACTAGACTTCTGCACGTCCTCATGGCTCTGTTTTCAAGATTTAAAAAATCTAGCCCATGATGAGAGACTTTGAACAATCACAGGTCATTTCATTGAGAGAGAGCGTTCCTATTGGCTGTGCTCCGGCTGGTGGGCAGTGCTTGGTATTTCCTCAACTGATCTCAACATGGCTGCCGAGTCACAAACTTTTTCATTTTACAGCTAAACAGTACACTACAAGATGATTTTGAAAACATTTGAGGCGAGAAATAGACATTACAGCAACAGAATATTAATTCATATTTGATCAGCGCTGCCTAATTTCACTGGTTGATCGGAGTTTGTGAGTGATTGACAGCTGCTCAGAGACGGCAGGCTCCAGCTCGGCTCTGATTGGTTGTTTTCTTCCGGTCTGTGAAATCTTGCATCAATGTGCTAGAGTTCCTTCATTTGACAGTTATTTGATGCACTACATCAACCAAAAACAGACTTCCTGTCTGGCTATTTTATATGTAAACACTTTCTAAATAGATTTTTTAAAAGTAACTTTACTGTATTACAATAAATATAAAACCATGTACAGTATACCATAATAGATAATTTTATAATTATCATGCACCTGTAAGCAAAACTAAACACTCTGAGTAACTACACCTTTTAACACTGGAGTACATTTTACTGCCAATGATTATTTACCTTATAGTACATTTTTGAACTCATAACTTTTACTTGGGAGTATTTTATGTATTGTGTTAACCAAGGTGAAGGATTTGAGTACTTCTTTCACATCTGTGTATAATCTGATTTGGGGCTACTTATCTGATGTATTCATGGTTAATTGATTTTGAGCAGTTTAATATATTGTACTGGTGCCTGCGTTTATGAGCATAATTTGAATAATATAAGAGTAATAGTGTATTCATGCATTTCATTTGAATGCAAATTAGTGGTAATTTTATAGTATGGTGGTGTAAAGATCCAAGGAGAAAAGAGGTTCTGCAGCAGCGCCCCCAATTGAGAGTTACCTGAACTGCGAACAAGCGGTTCTCCCTCCCGGCCCCTTCATTAATCAGCACACACTGGTCTAACACACTCACACACACACACACAGAACTAGCCACTATATTGGCTGCAGACCAGTAGGAACCTGGTTTCACACACACACACAGATTAACACCACGCCTGTGGACGTCAGCACCCTTTAAACATCCCCTAGAAAGCCAAGTGTATGTTTAATCCCCAACAGTCGAACCTCAAGGTCACCCACGTTAGTAGAGAGTAATTATATTCATGACAACATGGAGTCTAGTGACATTATTCACTGTCCATTTTAAAGCCCTCCAAAGGAACTACAACGCCTCGGTACTCTCGTCTATACAGTCAAAAGTTTTGTTGATATTTTTATATTTTTAAGTGACTCAGTTCAAATCGTGTCTACAGTGAATTCCTCGTTCAGACTGGTTGCTAGCATTAAAAACTAGGACCGAGGCAGCCTTACAACAAATGTAGCTCACAGAATGTGGTTAATTCATTCCTCTTTCCATGGCCAGCTATAGTTACTGGGTCAGCTGCAGCCAGAATATATGATAAAGTAGCTTTTCATCACTCACACCTGAAACTAAAAAGAGCAGCGTGCACTTTTACGACACATATAGTAAGATAGTCAACATCGACCATGAAAAGGCTTCTCAAAAATGCCTCTATAGCCTATAGTTTGGGAGAATGGTACCATCATGTGGTTGTATTTCTAGCCAGAAGAGCCCAATATTTCGCATTGGGTTCTTGTCAAATCGCGACAGTGATGGAGTAACAGATTGACTGCTTTGTTGAGGCGGATTTAAGATTTGATCAGAAACCAGGAAAAAGTAGAAACAGTGCATCCTTCTACTGTTAAGTGGCCTCATTTTATTTTTTTACCAGTGAACCACAATTCATCTCCTCACAGCTTCTTTTCCAACGTTAATTTTGACAAAGCAAGTCTCAATTCTTTTACAAAGAAAACACATCTGCTGTTCAGTTGTACTGCATACATTTTCTTAAAGGGGTAGTTTAACATTATGGGAAATAATTCACTTTCTAGCCAAGAGATAGATGAGAAGATTGATTCCACTGTTTATCTTCGTACAGAGCCGGGCTAGCTGTTTCCCCGTTTCCAGTCTTTATGTTAGGCTAAGCTAACCAGCTGCTAGCTCCAGCGCTCTTCGAAATGGACAGACGGTATCTATCTTTTCATCTAACTCTCGGCAAGAAAGCAAATAATCGTACTTAACAAATTGTCAAACTATTCTGTTAAAGGAGGTGTAACATCTGGCGGCATCTGGCGGTGAGGTTGCAGATTGCAACCTCTCCCGTGTGCCAAGCGTGTAGAAGAACTATGGTGGCCGACGTGAAAACATGAATGGCCCTCTCTAGCTGTTGTAAAGTAGCGCAGGTCATTTGGAGAATAGCAGAGCCAGTGCGTAGTGTGTGTGTGTGTGTGTGTGTACGTGGGAAGTGAGTGGTGAAGCAAGAGAGAGACAGAGCGGTGGTGAATGTGTGTGAGCGAAAAAGTGAGCGAGTGGAGCAGAAGACTATCAATTGAATGTACAGTAGAAGTTGCAGTTTGTGCAGAAATAAATGCTCCAGCTACTCAAGACCAACAGAGTTTTCCCGTGTCTTGTCTCCCGGCGGCTGAGTGGAGTGACGGCGAGGGTTAACTCCGGAGCGGGTAACATTATCAACTCTCGCCCAAGCAGGAAAAGTTAACACAGTGGTTTGTCCGTTCTGGGCTACTGTAGAAACATGGCGGCAGGCTCCGTGAAGAGGACCCGCTCCCTATGTAGATATAAACGGCTCATTCTAAGGTAACAAAAACACGATTCTTAAAATCAGGTGATTATACATTAAAGAAAACATAATTATTAATTATATTATATTACATTTCTGCCAATAGATCCCCCTAAATGTTACACACTGTTCCTTTGAAATTCATTTATTGCTGCTGAAGGCATTTTTAATCTCCTTTGTTGTGTTTGTTCCCTGACCTTTTACAGTTAAAGAAAGGTACCATGAGTCAGTCAAAATGTCTCAGGCAACCAGATGAACAAAGGCAAACACATTTTTACATATCTGCAGCTAAGTAAGTCACAGACATGATGTGTCCCTTCTTGTCATACAAAGGTTTGAGTGAGAGGAAAGAAAGAAGCGTGTTGATTCCTTTGATTTTATTCCATTTGTCACATAAAATAGTACATTATCCATTTGTTGCTCTTTTTATGCGAGAACCCTTTTGTCATTAAGGTACAGCAGCCCGAAAATCCATCTCACCTTTTAAATGCCTTTTACAATTGTCAAAGGATTCCCAATGCAGTGAACAGAGCAGGTTTATCTGTTAAATTCAAAATGACGTGGAAGCACAATAGGCCAAATTGGTTCCCCGATTATGAGTCACAGCAATAATTACTCTGGATTAAGCTCACCTCGAATAATAAGCCTTGAAGAGAAGTAGCTTGCATAACTTTTATCATTAGCATAATAAAGGAAAAAAACAGCTATTGGTAATATTGACAGATAGACAGGTTAGACGGTTCCCTGGGTTCTGTATTTCCAGGAAGAGATGCTGAAACATGACAAGAAATCGGAGGTAAAGTAACCTTTTACAGTTTCCATGACCACACTTACACATCTACCCGGAAGATCTTTTCAGCTGTTATTTATGAGCAATCACTCTGTTCTTGAAGTGCATCCACTTTCTAGTGTAGAAATGATGTAAATCTCTTCTCTGTCCAGAATAAATATAGCCTAGTAACACACTGTGCTCTCTTAGAAAACTGTCACTTATAATTGGGACAAATTAAAGACAGTACGATGGAAAGAAACTGCATCAGGGAGAACCGTTCTGCAAGCCTTGGCTAAATACGATGATTAATTAGAGCTATCATCACATCTCGGAATGGACCGAAACATCAAAAACTCAAGACCTCTTTCGGCATGCCTGAAGATATTTCAAGACATGGGAGACAGTGACTCCATGGATTAACAGTTGTGAAGTTGACAGACAAGCCTGCTTTGCATCAGGATTTCCAAAAAAGCATCTCAACAAATGACATAATCCACTGTGCATCAAAGGGGCTAATGGTGGGATTTTACTGGTAAAAAACTTCATTCAGGGAACCTGTGAGACATCCGAGACAAATTTTCCTAAAGATGACTTCTCTGGAATTATGCTTCGGCAGTTGTTGGCATAACTCTCACAAACAGAGTTTTGGTGTCTAGAGATTTCACTGATGAATCAGCTGGCAGCTCTGAAAAAACACAGAGACATCAAACAGTTACAAAGTATGTTTGTTCATATTTATGGATAAAATGAAGTGTGGAAAAACATTTAGCGAATCACAAAAGATCACAGTTTTCAAAAAACCTCCAAAGATCTTTAAGCTGCTCACCTTGTAGTTTAGTTTATTCAAATGAGGTAATCAAAATAAGAGGATTCAAAAGGAAAACTTTGGGAAGTCATTAAGGAATGTGCTGTAAAGTTTTCATCCATAATGCACAACTTTACTGCATCCAAACTGTGCCATCATATCACAGCCACTTACAGTACTCACTGACCTGTTCACTTATGGATAAGAGGACATCTGATCTTCCTCTAGCATTTCATTCATATTAAATGTAGCCTATGTTGCAGGCCACAGAAGTGAAACGCATGTTAGCTAAATAAAGTTAAAGTGATATTTATAGTATCTGACAGCATACACAGCTAAAAAGTTACTGTCCCTTGCATGTTTTACATGTGGGCACCAATTTGTGAAGTAAATCTCAGCTGAAAACATTTAAAAAAAAAAAATGTATAAGTCATGTAAAACCTGTGTTATCAACTTTACCTCTCCTAGCTTTATTTGCTTAAGCTGATTTTAAAGTTAAAAAACAATTTAAATGTATCATACGCTGGTGCCAGCTGACAGTAGTCAGGGATTAAAACAGAATAACAAACTCGCTCTGGAAACTACTTTTCTTATCAGTGACATGTTAGATGATGAAGGTGATTTTCTCCTCGCTGTATATCCGCCCAGAATTATTGGCCTTAGATCAGTTTAGAAGTTGTCTATGTGGATGCTTAAGTCAATATGATATCGACCATCTTTTCATCTTACCCTGGGTGAAGTCCTCGTCCAGGTAGAGTTTGAGCCGTCTGCTGCGGAGGCCGAAAACCTTGGCAGCCTCAGACAGCAGGCCTGAGTTGTCGAGCCCATTCTGGCCCACTGGGTTCACCAGCAGGAGGGTGCCCACCTCTCCTGTCTGGCACTCTGTGAGGAGATGGGAAGAGTGTTGAAGAGAAGCGAACCAGACAGACTTTACTTCCTTCACAAATTGAGAAATGATTGGCTTGTTAGTGAAGCTTGCTCACACGTCCTGGAAAGGTAACAAGCCTAAAGCCTCAGCCATGGGAAAAAGGGAAGAGACAGAGAGAAGGAATGATAGATCAAAAAGACGATAAAGGACGATAAAGAGAGAGAGAGAGAGCCCGGCTGTAGGGTCAGAGGGGCAAGGTGAAGGGGTTTGAGTGTGAATGACTTAAAGGATAAAGCTGGATTATGGTACATTTCCCTCAGTACAATGAACACAGTACAACACACAATGAGTGCATTTGATTCCAGTGGTGGAAAATAACTAAGCGCATTTATTTTACAGCAATCGTTTCTAATTATTGTACAGATTTTCGGATTTTATACACAAAACATATAATCAACCTATAAAATATGACGCATTATTATAGTTTAAACTACCCAACAGTATATAAAATAGTTAAAGGGAAGTTTGACATTTTGGGAAAAACACATTTGCTTTTTTGTCTGTACGGTAAATATGAAGCTACAAGTATAAAGACTGAAAACAGAGGGAAAAGATAGTCTGACTCTGTTCAAACGTAACGAGTAAAATGCAGGTAGTTTGCCAACCAGCTCCTCTAAAGCTCAGTAATTAACTTGTTCTATCCCATTTTTAAAAATCCGCAAGTGACAAAAGTAACAAAGAATAGCATTTTTTGGGCTTCGAAGCTTCAGTGAGAAATATTAGAAGTTATTCGAAGCTTCGCGGAGCGGCACGGAGCGGCACGGAGCGGCACGGAGCAGCACGGAGCGGAGCGGCACGGAGCGGCACGGAGCAGCAGGCTGACGTGTTCTTCTGTCTGTCCGTCTGTCTCTATCTCCCCCGTTTCAGTGCCCGGCGCTGCCGCACACACACACGCACCTCTACACACAACAAACAGCAATATCCGTCTGAGAATAACTAATCACAATGTTGAATATGAATAACGTTATGGGATTATTCCTTATACATAATTATTATTATTATTATTACATACTAAAAAAAAAGGCCGAAGCATTCGAATACTGATTTGGAGGTCGATTTCCATGGTAACGGTTGAAGCTTCGAAGCATTCGGGTCAGCCCTAGCAAACTGTTAAAATGACAACTTATAGTTTTATGGGGAGGTTACGTGTTGGACTATTTCTTTTCAGACAGCCAGACTAGCCGTTTCCGTTTGTTTGTGCTAAGCTAAGTTAACTGACTGCTACTGGCTGTAGCTTCATATTTACTATACAGACATGAGAGTTGCACAGATCTAGAGCAAGAAAGCAAAATAAACGCATCAATAAATGATTGTTTGTTTGTCAATGTCTCTCAATCTTTATTGTTCCCAAGGGGGGAATTTGGTTTGCAGCCAGATGATGCAAGTCATAAAAACAACAGTGAAGGAAACTGTTATTTTCCAAAATGTCTGACTATTTCTTTAAAACTAGCTCCATCTCAAACATGAATGCAGGACTTTAATTTGTGATTTTTGTAGAGTGGTACTGCTATTTTTTTTGCACTTAGAACGATTGAGAAATATACATCGTCAGGGTCAGACTAATTTGTGTGTCAAAAATAAAGGATGCTATCTATTGAAGCTATAACGCTACATGCATTAATTTAAATAAAGCTTTGACTACACAGACAAAACTTGTCAGCAGGATAAATTGAATTGTTAGTTTTGGTCTCTCCAGGGGATTTGTTGGCATTAATTAAAAAGAGTAATGGCAGCCTTTTACTTTAACAGTGAGAAGGACTGCCTCATCAGTTGTGCGTTACTATATGTACAGTATACTGTATGTGAAGGTGTGTTTGTGTTTGTGTGTGTATTTCTCACCAGCTGGTTGTGCGTTGCAGAGCAGCAGGTTCACGTAGGGACTCAGGAGGGTGTCGGTGGTGGGCGCAGGGCCAGGGGAGGAAGAGCCTGAAGTCACTGACAAAGTTTTACCACTTAAAGCCTCAAGATCCATTTTGCTCGTCAACTCTGTAACGAATACAAGCACACGATCAGTTGGGAAAAACAGCAAAATGTTTAAATTATATGACCTTTTCCTTCTCATAACGCCCAATAAACTCAACTAATAACGAAAAAAAAAAAAGTAGCATTAGATAGCTAACTCAAATTCTACCGTAACAGTGATTCGCTGCGTTTATGTCTTCCTGAGGAGCCAAAAACCAGTTCTCACCAGTTCCACCGTTGAAGAATCTGAGCTGGGTGTTATTGGCTCCAAAGATGCTGCTGCACACTTTCTTCAACTTGTCCAAGTCTAGTCTGTTATCCCCTTTGGGGTTCTCCAACAGCACCACCCCCTCTGAGCAAGAAACCAGTCAGACAGGATTACTAACGTAACCAAACAGTTCACAGAGTGAATTACAGGTAAGACAAAGTTCAAATGGTGTGCGGTACATATCCAATTATCTCGACAATCAGCACATGTTCAATAGACAGTTCAACAGTTTTTACATATTACATATTGACAACATATTCTTGTTAGATCTTTTCTGGCTGGAAAAACAGACTTCCCGTGTGCTACCTTGTTCTTTGTTGTTGACTTTCACCCTGACGTTCACATAGGTGCAAGCTGGTCCATTTAGAGGAGCCCGAGGGGCTGAAGATCCCTTTACTATGGTTAACTCCAAGTCTGAGCCCTTCAGCTGCAACAAAGAAAAAAAAGAGCATGACAAAGACAGACTTTTTATGTTCTTTAAACTAGAATTACCGCCTCGTGGCTGTATGCCTCCTCCAACCAGTCAAGTTGCATTTACATCCATGTCTGTCCAAAATGTCCTCACTTCAACATTTTATCCTGTCATTGTCATAATTAGCATATGAATTCTTGAGTCATGGTCACAGTGACCTTGACCTTTGACCACCAAAATCTAATCAGTTCATCCTTGAGTCCAGATGGACATTTGTGCCAAATTTAAAGAAATTCCCTCCTGGCGTTCCCGAGAAATCGCACCCACGAGAATAGGTCGGACATACGTACGTATGGACGGACGACTAGAAAACATAAAGCCGAGGCATAAAAATCAAATTGTGACTTGTACCACTAATACATTCAGAGAGAGGTAGTATGGTAATCACCGAGAGGAAAATGGGAACAACCAACTCCACACCAAAGTATCACTCACGCTTATGATAACACACATCAGTCTGTTACAGCATGTTTCATAAATGTTGAAAGGTTGTGGTCCACAACAAGCTGCCTGTTAAACTGCCCTTGCATCATAGTACAGCGAACAATAATCCCGCTTGCCCTGAGGTGTCCTTTCATACCTGAGTCTTTTCTTCTATGATGACGCTGGCAGTCTTGGGGACAGGGAAGGGCAACATTGGAGCCTTGGTGGTAGCCAGGATGAAGTCAGTATGAGCCTGGATCACAGAGCCCAAGTACTCCCCCTCTGGCTGGCAGCGGTAGTACACAGTTATTTCATCTGATGGCACCAAATGACCCTGTGAGACAGGTAGTTGAGAGACAGGTAGTGGGTTTTTTATATGTAAATGAACACCAAGCACAGCATTTATCAGAAGTGAGGATGTTTGTTTTAGTAAAAAAATAAATAGATTCACCAGTATTAAAATAGAGCTAAAAGACACCAGGAACCATAAGTGAGTAAATGTGCTAAATGTACTGCTCGAATAACTCTTCAAACATCGACGTATAATAGAAATAAACTGATTTAAATGACTGCCAAGGACGCAAGGAATCACAATTTTTTAATTCTCGTCAAAGCTTTTTTTCTCTTCTATAAGAAAATGAAATCTGGAGGAAACAATTACCTGAAAGAAGGAAGTGAGCAGGGGGGGTTGGGGTGGGATAAACACAAAGGAAGGGCGGCCAAAAGAAGAGTAGGTGGGGATTAAATAGCAAAAAACAGACAGTGTAGGAACAAATAATGGCAGAAGGGAACAAGGGGAGATTTTTTATTGGATGAAAGCCCGTCTATTTTGGCATTGTGTGCTGACAGCTTCCTCTAACCTTGACACATTCAAACACATTGATCTCATCCTAATCTGCAGCGTGCAGCCATGCACACGTGTGCACAGCCGTACACACGTGTATTGACTGTATAGCGCGCACACACACACACTCCAATTGCAGTATGTGGCTCAAGGGCAGAGGAATAACGTTAGCGAGATACAGAGGAGCAGTCAATCAATGGAGGAAGGTTTATAGGCTTTTCCTGCCAAGTCAAGGTACTGACCCTACCCTGCAGGGGCTAGTACAGTGTGAGTGTGTGTGTGTGTGTGTGTGTGTGTGTGTGTCACGTCAGATAGAGCTACAGAGATCTCCAGTTCGTGAGCTGTCCAGTAACAAAAAGGAAACAGTGACCTCTGTTTCTCACCCTCGCATATGCTAACACACAAATACCCACGCGAAACACTGATAAAGACACCCACGCACACCCACAAACTACAACCAAACATGTCAAAGAATTGTTAAAAAATTAATTCCCATCCCCGGGGTGGAAAATTCCTAACAGATCTCAGTTTGAAATAACTGGAGGAATTTAGCCTGGCCGGGAGCCAGTGCACACCACTGCTATAGGGGGACGGAAAAAACAGTTTGTTGCTTGTGAAAACAAGGGGCTGTTGGCTAATCCGTCTTTACTCCCCAGACCACTTCAAAGCCCCAACATTAGAATCTGAAAGGGGCCAGACTGTAATTAAGCTTCCATTAAGCCTGCCTTATGATGGAGAAACTTCTAACTGTGACGCTGCAGTGGAAAGATTTCAAAACGGCCCTGACAAAATTAGCATGGGACATAAAGAGGAAGGGGGGAGCACGGGGTGATCAAAGGGAGGGAAATGTAACAAAATAACACAGCAACATTTTTCATGCTTGGTCTACATTGTAGGGCTGCAACTAACGATTCACTTTCATTCATTTCAATTAATCAATTAACAGTTTAGTCAACAAACTGTCAGAAAAGAGTGAAAAATGTCCATCACGGTTTCCTAGAGCACAACATGATGTCATCAATTTTTTTTGTCTGACCAATGGTCCAGTATGGAGCACCGAAACTGACAAATTGTAGCTAAACAGACAAGTCCAAAATATAACATCAATAAATGATAATTAAAAGTTTGAGAAGTAAGAGTGTGAGAAGTAATATGAAGCTTTATACTTTATTATACTCTGTAATTCTACTTTATAACTTACATTAAAACATATTTTACTCTTCTATGTATCTTTCACCAACTCATTTTATTTTTCAACTCTATTTCAACTTGGTACACATTTAATTTATTTATTTATTTATTTAAAAGGATCATTGCCATTGGCACCAGCTAATCTTCCTGGGGTCCGAAGCCTCAATCATTTATCCATTCCCCATTTTCACATTTAAAATTGTTCTAATGCATACAGTATAAAATAATGGGATTGGGCATGTTGCATTTGAAAAACTGTAAACCAAGATCATTTAGTATTTTTGCTGAATTAATTCACTTAAACAATACATTTAAATTGTTGCTGATTAATTTTCTGCTGATCAACTAATCGAGTTTTAAAGGTAGGGTTGGTTAAGATTTTAGAAACATTTTTGTTATATTTGTTAAAATTCTCATTATATTTGTTGAAGTTCTCATTATGTCCCGACAGCAATCGATAAATCAAATGCTCTGACAAAAAAAAAGGAAAAAATCTGGTATCTGTGGCTGTCTCAGGACTGTAATAACCCCGTCCGATCATTTCGACCCTGCATTTAACTCTACTATATTGATCAAAATATATGAGGAGGAAAGGGTGTGTGGTAAGGATACGGTCAGAATTAAGATGCTTAAGGCTACAGGACCAGAAATCCTGTATTTTGTTCTAATTCTAGAGAGCATGCAGTGTCACACAACTCTTCCATGTGCAGGTTGTCGTCATCCTGACACAGAACTTTGTGTATTTTTCTTTTCAGTCCAAACGTGCCATGTTCCTAAATGCTTCTTGTACTCAGTCAATTTCCTTTCCCATGCTTATCTGTCATACATTACTCACCATGCAACAGACTAGAAAGGTATTTTGTCTTCCATTACAACTCAAACTGCCTCGGTGGCATCATGTTTTGCTCACCCTGGCACGGCCCTGATTACACGAGTTGGCAAACTGTTTCTAATACGTCGTAGTCGATTCATTAGACACTGGATTGTAAAATTCTCTAGTTGTGTGTTATGTGTCACTCTAGTTTCCAGGGCTAGTAGTGCTCCTGAAATAATTGTCCCACCTTCTTGCGTAGTTTCTGAATGCGGTTGATGACCTCTCGGGCAACGCCTTCATCCACCATGGACTGGTCCGGGGACACATCCAGCAGCACCAGGACCTGAAGGACAACGGGAGGGGTTTTAAACTTCATATTGAAGTGAAAATACACTGAAATCAAACAAAAGTGATCACTCATGTTTCTAAAGACGGATATGGAAGTCTTGCCCCGTATACTGTACAGTACAAGCCTTTTTTAAATGTCTTAATTTTTTGCCCCATAAGTTTTTTTTTAGGAGAAAAAAAAATTATTTTGTGAAACAAGAATAAATAAAATTCACTTGACTTAATTTTCATGAGCTCATATTTGTAAGTAATATTTATCTTTGTATAAAATGTTTAAATACCTAATTTATAGATTCCTGATTGTTAATCATTAGCGATTGTTAAATTAGAAAATATGTTGTCTGTAAGTCAATATAAATCCTACATGCTGTACATACAGTATATAGACATAGAGTATTCACATGTACATACTGTACATAATCATCCAGTCTATGTATATCCATTCAGTATTTATTACATTTAATTTTTTATCGTTCAAAATGTACCTTAAAGGGAGATTTATCAAGTATTTAAAACTCTTATCAACATGGGAGTAAGTCATATATCTTGGATGTGCACAAACACTTGGCCAATAAAAGTGATTCTGATTCACTATTAATTTGAGCACAAATATCAACTTGTCATCAGGACATTACGTTTTAATATGTGGACAAAGACAAATATAGAATACTGAGGTATATTGTACATATTTTCTAGTCCATACTTTTATTTTGAAATTGTTTTAAAATCTCCCTTTTTTTATTTTATCAATCAACTGAGCATACACAGCAGCCTATTCTAGGCTTTTACACTAAACACAAAAAAGCATGTTGAGGCATGAATTAAATATTTTCCTGTTACTGTGACAACAAAAGGACTTTAATGTTGACAGGTTGTACTCTAATCACGTACACCCCATGATTATTGCAATATGCATTTGACAGAATAGTAGCAGAGAGAGACAGAATTTCACATGATAAGAAGACGTTAGACTTTACTGTAGCCGCTAAGTGACCAGACTCAGACTCAGCTTCATCCCCACGCTATAAACTACACAGTTGAAAAGGCAGGGAGCGACCTTTAAGAAATAAATCTACCTTACATGGTTGTTCAAACATTTATAATGTAAAAGTAATAAAAAAAACAACAACCAACCACGCAGCAATAATGACAATATTGTAGTGTCATCGTGTTGTGTAAGGCTGAGCTGCTGCCTGCCAGCCCCGAACACTTTACCATGGGAAGAAGAAGGAGGGAGAGAGATGACAGGGTGACAGAGAAAAGCACACAAAAGCAAACAGAAAAAGGAACATGAGAGAGAAAGAACAGAGAGACAGACAGATGGGAGCTGGAGAGCCGGTGCAGGCGAGCGAGAGTAACAGAGAGAATTAAAAAGCCAGCTCAGTAAACTGGTATTAAGGTGCAGCCGTGTGGTGTGTATACGGTTGGAGGAGCACTGATTAGAGAGGGCCTGTGGGAAACGCATACATGCCGCTTTCCACTTAGCCGTGAAATGATTTCATACATCACACTCACAGCAAAGACGAATAAATGCATTTACAGTATATGGCAGCTTAGTGCAGCAGCAGCAGCGGAGGCATTTATGTTTTTTTGAGATCAGGTTACATTACACTTTGCAGCTCAACCTATACAATAGTAATGTGGCAGTAAGGAGAGAGGGGTATGTACTGTGTGCGTGTGTATTTCTATACCTTTTCATGTATGTTAAAAAGTGACTTTATTATTCATAACCCTTTGTGTAATAAAAGTACATGAATGTTCTACCCAAGTTAAAAAAAAAAAATATGGAAGATACGATTCATAATCATGGGTGCAGCAAGTTTAAGCAAAATATTTTATAGTTAAGAGATTAACGTGCATTCAAAACATTAAATCAACTTAAAGAACCAAGATAAAATCTATATCTATATTCATTCACAATAAAAGGACGTGACTGCTACCAGGTTAAAGAAACAGCAATAATAATAATGCCGTTCTTACCAAGACTTAGAAGAGAAGAACTCCACCCTGATGTGAAGCTACAGCCAGGAGACGATTAGCGTAGCGTAGCACTACTAGACCGTAATATTTCTTGGCTGGGTGCAGTAACTTTCAGAAGTCTCCACTGGTTGGCTGGTAGGTTTGCCGCGTTAGTTGGCATTACCAGTGTTACATGGTGTTCGGGGATACACCAATTACATTACTTGCCCACTGCGGCTGAGGATTTGGGGTCAAAGCAAAAAGCAAAAGCGCCTATTTGGCAATATTTTGGATTTAAACCCAATGCTATAAGGGAACCATAACGTTAATGACGCAATGGCCGTGCAGAGGAAGGAGCGGTCACAGCCGGTGTGTGCGCTACAGCGGCGCCAGGTGGACACGCAGCCATCCAGCGCTAAAGATCAAAGAATGCGCTCTACAGATATTGAGCGTCATGTTTTCTTGTAAAAAGTCCAGTGTAAATTGGTAACACCGGTGTTGTCACAAGTTTATTAACCGGTGGGAAAATTTCCTCACAGTGACATCCCTACTTCTTGGTGATGACAAGACTCCAGGTAGCTGCTGCGGAACAAGAAATAATCTGGCAACGAGATGTTGCTACACTTTGGTTGTTGTACAGATTAAACAAACAAGATATAAAGTGTTATTTAATGAGCTTTAGAGGTGCTGGCAGGCATATTTTGTTACCTTTGGACAGAACCAGGCTAGCCGTTTCCCTGTTTTCAGTCTTTGTGCTAAGCTAAGCTAAGCTAACTGGCTGCTAGCGGTAGCTTCTTATTTCCCGTACAGACATGAGTGGAATCGATCGTCTCATCTAATGGCCTTTACACATCGGGGGCCTGACGAATAAACGACACGAAAGATACTCGCCTGCAAATATTAAATGTCTGGGGCTTTTATTGTGAAAGGTAAGAGCTGAAGGAGTGTATCTGGTCTGCGCTGCCTTTGTCAAGGTTGAAAGGAGTAATAAAGTTTGTCGTCCTGGTTCGGACTACAAAGCCTCCATGTTGTTGTTTCATAAATAAAGGCGCATACTCAACCCGTTCAGCAACAACGTGATTGGTTGATGACTTTATTCACGGTGCGAAAGCTCAGAAAAAAACTCTTTCCGAAAAAAATTACGACGCTTTTCGCTGCGTAATATTCACGTTCTGTGTTGAAGTATTCATGACAAAAACAACAGTTTGAAATAATCGCACGTAAAAAACCTTAACTCTCAGCAAGAAAGCGTATTTCCAAAACGTCAAACTATTGCTTTAATAAAAGGGTGTTTTTATAGTCTCTTTATCGTCTATTGTTAAGCTGTCAGGAGGAGCCCCATAAGCCCACAATGTTATACTTTATTCCTTTAACAAGGAAGCTACATTTGTTCACAGAAAATGAAGAATTTATTTTGATCCTTTTTTCTTGAATGGTGTTCAATTTGCATGTAAAAGATATCTGATGTAAACGTGACTGGGTTTAAATGTTGAGCATACCTGTGAATCAGAGTGTGCTTCATACTGTGCCGCTGAGCCAGAGCTCTGGTCGAAGGTGTACATGAGCCTCAGGTCCTCCTCATGGAGCTCATGGCCGTCCACCTGGATGGATCCTTAAAATTAAACACAACAATATGAAAAGGGTCAGAACCACAGCTTATGGCACTGAACCTAAAAATAAACATTGTTATATGGCAGCAGACAATAACATCCATCAATTCATAAAAAAACATATATGCTGATCATGCAGAATTCAACACCATGGAGCCCTACTGTGTCTCAGCATCATCACACCACAATATCTGAACGACCATAAATTACACAGCCCACACAAAACTCACCAGGGGGCATGAAAAAATGAGTCAAACCATACTTAATATACACCCATTAAAACAGTTTTCTGCCACAAATATTGAGATTTTCCTCTTGGGTTGGGATATTCTCGGCAACAATCATGTAGGACAAAACGATGTGGTGGAGCGCCAACAGAGACAATCGTGAAAAATATTCTGGTACAAAGTCAGCTGGATGTCGAGTGACATTATAATAAAGAACTGTTGCGAACATTTTTTGTCAGATCACTCGCATCACTACATAATAATTAAACTTGATAATAATAATAACATAATAATCGAACTACACAAGTATAACACCCTGATTTTCAGATGCTTTCCTGTGAAAATCGAAAATACCACCAGTCTAATAACAGGAAATGGATCATTTAAGAGAGGATGAAAATGCATTGATGCATTTGATGATTTATATTGATGCACATTATGATTGAACCAATGCTGACAACAGACTACTAATGCAAATGTGATGGTAAACAATTTAGGGCCCTCTATTCTCCTAATTAAATTGGAGTAAATTGCCAACCGATTGTGTGAAATGAGTCTTTATTTTGGTGTTCGTCTCTCGAGGAGGATTCTAGAAATGGTTTCAATTACACCCAATCATACTGAATAAAGTGCTCGCTTAACTCGCATGCAGGCCGAGGCTTTGTTTTGAATTAGCTGGGGTCTGGACCCGTATTTGCTCGCATTTTCAGATTCCTTACATTGCAGTCTTCCTGGCCACATTCACACGAGATCTGAGCTTTTAAACAATACAGCGAACCCATTCTAGTCAGGTTTATATCTCCATTTTGCCAATGGCAGCAATTACCCACGTCTGTGTTCTGACTAAAAACCGTGACCGTGTTCTCCTCTCCTCCTCACTTCTCCTCACCCAGAGGCTGGGTGAAACAGTCACTCCGTTTCTCTCTAATCCTAGATTTCCATGCTTTGATTTCCTGTGTCCCTCCCTGCTTCTCTGCTCTTTTCCACCTTATCTCTTAACCTCTTTTCTTCTGCCCTGTCAAAATGATGGGATCAAAAGGTACAGGTAAGGAATAATAAGCAATGCAACCAATGGCCATGAACGCACCATCAGTTTCTAGCCAAATTGCTTCTAGTCTAAAAAGGTTTTTTGAGTCACGGATTCTCAGCTAGAAATTGCTCAAGAGGTTAAAAGTGGACTCTCAGCTGAGTGTGAGCTGTTAGCTTTTTCATGGAAAGATTATTTCAGTGACTGTTCAGATACAGTGGTTTACCTTCCTCTAACTGACTGGTCAGTTAACAGATGTTGATTTTGTTTTTAGCAGCAACGTTCTCCCGTCCTTTCTGATTTTGTTACCCTGGGACAGAGCCAGGCTAGCCGTTCCCCCTGTTTCCAGTCTTTGTGCTAAGATAATCTAACTGCCTGCAAGCTGTAGCTTCATACTGTGTTGAACTATTTCTATGAAGGTTCTCTATATGGAATTCAAAGCATTTCTATTGTCTCCGCACGGCTCTCAACATGGCGACGGGCTGAGCCGGTGGCAGGGCAACAGTGCTGACGGAGCTAACAGGGTTAGCCTGGGGGAGAACTGGAGGTTGGACGCTACGCTTCCGCGACAACGCCGTCGGTCATTATCAGCTGTAACCGCCGTAAAAGCGCAGTGCAGAGCAGTGGCCGTGAGCTAGCCAGTGGGGCACGCTCACATGCACTAAAAGGCGCCAGGCTACGTAAACACACAGAGAAGCACGGATTACAACACACATAGAGGGAGAGCGACTTCATTCTCTGCTGAGGTAGATATTACTCCCATAGACTGTATGTAAGAAGTGGACGTAGTCAACATGACGTCACCAAATGGGTTTGTGAACTGCCGTTTTGAAGCCTCAAGTTCGGCGTTTTGGCTGTCGCAATCTTGTTTTTTTGCAACCAGAAGTAACACGAGAGGGTGGAGCTAAGCACAACCGAACGCTGAATTAGACATTTTTAGGCGACCAAATGTTACAATTAACTTTCATGAACTGAAAACACACTGTGAAAGGGTTAAAGTTCTACGACAAAAACACGGACAACTCCCAGTCGTGGTAGCGACCTGTCAATCACAAGGTAGCCACGCCCTAAAGCATACCCTGCTTTATGGTCTTTTTTACTCTAAATGGGACCATAATTTACTAAATGAACATCATTCTGTATTGAAGAAGACTTGAAACTAGCGATTGAGACCATAAACTCATGTTTACAATGTTTGCTGAGGTAATAAATCAAGTGAGAAGTAGGCTCATTTTCTCATAGACTTCTATACAATCAGACTTCTATCTGCAACCAGAGGAGTCGCCCCCTGCTGGCTATTAGAAAGAATGCAACTTTAAGGCACTTCAGCATTGGCTTCACTTCTCAGAACCAGGGGTTGCCCACTGGTTACTCCTCTATATCTTTACATAGCGAATCGTTGTTTGCTGCTATATTAATGCTCTGAATATCGAATTTAGCACTTTTAAACAAAGATAGGTGATGCATCATACAGTTTAGCATCTTAAAAAGTAGGTTTTGTACACTCAAACATCTCATCTTGCCTGTGATCATAAGTCAGTGAAATGTTACTTGGTTCCGCTGTACACAATTTCATCTGTGTATTTCCTCTCGCCATCATTTTTCCACCATCCTCTACCAAATCTATCTCTTTCCTGCCATCGCTCATCCTCCTTCGTTCCTTCCAATTGGCTAGACTTCAAACATCCAAGTGATTGGAAATGTTAAGTTCCCACAGCCCAGCTGACCTCCACTGCTTCCTTCCCCAGAGACTCTGGGGGCTCTCCTCGTCTCTCTATAATTGGAGAGACAAGATACCTTGCACTGCTTTGATCCGTACTCCAGCTCTGATTATAGTTTCAGAAGGGTTAGGGTTTGCACTCTGAGGATAGACTGGCCGTCTGTCTGTACCCGACTTCATTGCAAGGATTCATAGTTGAGATTTTGGCAAATGATTTCAACAAAATATGCAGCAATTGTGTAGTTGTGTGTAAAATCCTAACACTAGCCTACAGCTCTTCACAAATTCATTATTTGGTAAACAAAATCATTGACTACTAATTAGGTTTTTGGTATGTGTGCTCACTTGTATAGAGAACACAAGTGCTTGATGAAAAAAAAATACACAAAATAATTCTGGGATGTCATTTGCAGAGGAAAAAATGTAAACTTTGTCACATGTAAATGCAAACTAGTGAACTACATTAGACTGCTTAGTGATTTTTCTTTGCACCCTGAGTGTGATTTTTAAGTTATGAGTCCCTTTTTGGCACACACACAACCAGACAGCCACACACACACACAGCAGTACCTGTCTTCTGGAAGGCCTCTAGCTGTTCGCTGGTGAGCTCCTTGATAGAAGCAGTGATGGCTTTGAAGGCCCCCTTCAGCCTCTTGCCCAGCACCATGTGGTCCGGCTCGGCTCTCAGACGGATACCGTACTTGTCCTTGTCTGTAGACAGTGTCAGCTGTCGCACATTAAGCTCCTGGAGGATGAGAAAAAAGACAAAACCTATGTGTTAGAAAAGGTAAAGTCGCTGGCTTCTAAAGTATACTGATGAGTGCCAGTTACCAGGGTTATTACTGTTGATAAAAACAAAGATGAAAATGAATACAAAAATGTAAACAAACTAAAATGAATCTGTAATGTGCAGTGCAAAACTAATATGCTATATGCTGCTAAACCATTAAGATTTTTTTACCAAGTTGCTGGTGCTGATTTACTATACTAAAAATAAATGATTCAGTAAATTTATATCTATGTGTTTATTTGTTATACAGTATTTTGTTTTACAAAGTTAGGAAAGCAATGAGCCTGATGTTGCCTTACACATAACAAAATGATCTCAGTCACTTCCACACAGTGAGGCATACAGCTTATTAATTAAACACTGGTATCGGAACGGTACTCGGTATCGGCCGATACCCAAAGCCCAGGTATCGCTATCGGGACTGAGAAAGTCGGATTGGTACATCCCTAGATGTAAGACTTGAAATACATGAGTTAGTTACAATAACACTGTTTGCATTTATTAAACTGCAAATGCACATTAAAAGTGAACTAAAACTAAACTTAATAGAAAACAACATTCAAACCAAATAAAAAATTATTTAACATAAGAATTAAAAGCTTTAAATATCCCGGGCATAAAGAGCAAATCCATAATTGATTATTTTAGAGTCATTCACTTAAAGAGTAAGTCAGCCATGAAATCAAGCAGTAGGTCAGTCAGTCAGCCATTCCTCCTATTCAGTCAATACTTCTGCCTTTCTTCAATCTAAATGGAGATAGAAATCTGTGATCTGGTGAGGCTATAGAGATACTAAGTTTAGCCATTCTGACACCCGCCCTGGCCGGCCATGCACCGCTTCTTTCAGTCGATCACCCTGAAAAGTGAGACTGAGTTTTAGCATATTTGCCTCGCTGACAGAGAGCACAGATAAGCTGCTGTAGTGGGCTGAGTAATAAACTTCAGGGCAGTGTGGGGTTGAAAATAGAAGCTGGAACTTCTGTTTTGTGAAAATAGGATTGAATCAATACAAAAATGCACAAAAACAACGTCTTTTATCTTGAGGGCATATATGGCTTTGTTTGTGTGTGTGTGTGTGTGTGTGTGTGTGATGTTGGTGCATTACAATATACTCAGGCTGCTGTCAAATCAAACCGAAAGTCATTGGATATTTCCACAGAACATCTTGAGCTCAGCTGACAGTGACGTCATCAATGAGCTCGTCAGCAAAGAAAAAGCTGACCAAAGCTAAAACTGAAATGGACATCGACCGTCAATAGGCAATCCCATTGTTCCTACTTTCTTCCCTCCGAATGTTGAGAGAATTTGTTAAACTTGTGTTTTGCCTCATGAAATAGACAATAAAAATGTAATCAGCATCATTCAGAATGCACCACCGCTTGATGTGAAGTTGCTGTGGCTTCTTTTTTTTTTTTGCAAGTTAAGGGCCAGTGTCCATATAGCGCCCTTTTTCTGGCAGAAAAGCGCTTCATCGAAAAAGTGCTACGAGCGCTTTTTTATGTTTCTATGACCACAATACCGTGACAATATATCACCACTCTAACTAGCGTTGCATGATAGACTAACATCACCACTTGACTTTTTATTATCTATTTGGGCTACTATCTATTTGTTTGACATTGTTTTTCCACCATGAGCAACAACCGGAGGATGCTTGCCCACATACCTTGTATGAATGAGCTATTGCCGCTCAATCTGACTAGGGATGCACCGATACCGATACCGGATTGGATATCGGGCCGATACTGACTCAAATAGCTGGATTGGATATCGGTGACAATGGGGCCGATCTATTCAATTAAATTCTATGTTTATATACTATATACATCATATACTGGAATTTTAATTCCGGTTTAAGTTTTGACCAATTTGTTGCTGCATTAAAAAGGTTTAAACCTGAATTGTAATTCCTGTTCATTTTGAAGATTTTTTGCCAAGTTGCTGGTGTACGATTTATTATTTTAATAATAGATAATAATTCCGTAAATTTATATCTATGCATTTTATTTGTTACATTTTGTTTTATAAAGTTTTAGGTCAGGCCTGATGTTGCCTTACACATAAAAGAATGATCCCAGTCACTTCTACACAGTGAGACATACAGCTTATACATTAAACACTGGTATCGGATCGGTACTCGGTATCGGCCGATACCCAAAACTCAGGTATCGCTATCGGTATCGGGACAGAAAAAGTTTAATCGGTGCATCCCTAAATCTGACATCCTTAACGTTAGAGCGAGGAGGAGCATGTGGGTGCATGACACGATTATTTCCATGCAGTGCAGCGTTTCTTCCTCTGGGTGGACTGGCCGCGTACGCTCTCTCCTCATTGGGAACAACTGAAAAAAGACGCTGGCGCTCAGAAAGAAATGCTATATGGACACAGGCCTTAAGACTTCAGCACTGGCCACTAAAGTGGTCAAACCCATGAAACGTGCCAGTGCTAGCATTAACGCCAATAGTATCCACTACTCTATGCATCAGAAAAGGCAATCCTGCAGGATCTCAAGTCAATTAAAACCTGTAATTGCTCCAGACGTGTGCTGTAAAGGCCCAATCAAAAAATGTAATTCACTCAGAGAGAAAGTCAGCCAAGAAATCAACCTGCCAGTCAGCCAGTTAACAACAACAGTAAGTGCCCAAACGGTGCACATTTAAGTAGTGATTAAAGAAATTTAAATGAATTAAATAGTAATAATTATACAATAATAATAATAAAGGAGCAACAGTGAAAAGATGAATCCAGATTTAATCTACCTAACTTCCAAATGCTCAGTTCAACTGAAAGTGCATCAATAGTAAGAGCGTTTGAAGGTTCCTCCCTTGGCTGCAGGACCTTAAACTGCTCTCAATTCTGATCAAATAAACCTTGTTTACTGGAGGGAAGCTAGCAGCCGGCAAGGTTAAATGTTTTCCTCACCAGAAATGAAACAGAGTGAGAGATAAGAAGTGGCTCGAACTAAGATTAATCTCGCAGGATCCAACAGAAGGTTGCACCAGAGAAGCCCTTTTCCCACGTAATCCTTAATCCTCTATATGTTCTGTCAATTTTCCTGGTCAGCAGCATATGGGAAACAAGAGCCGTAATCAATTTTTCCATCTAAGGTGCATCCGCAATTTCTCAGCCTGGGACCTCGCAAGACTTCACGTGGCTATAGTGGGAACAAAAGCAGCAACATTTCCAGGTAAAGCATCGAAAAGGTTGAAACATTTTTAGTGAAGAGAGTAGTGAGGTTATCTGTGGAACAGCATTGACTTCTCGAGCTTTGTTGGTGGAAAATCAAACCCAAAGACAAAGAGATAATGTCAGTTTAATGGCTTCCTGCACTAATGGACAATGACAATTAGTCCGTCTACTGTCTGAGTAGTCATTTTGCCAGCCTCTTGGACAGCACCTGAATGGACCAGACACACTTTTGTAATTAATCTGCACTCTCTGGTGCAAAATCACGCTGACACAAAAATATCGAAGAAGGGATACATATTGATACTGAATATTTGTTACGGTTTCAATACTCATTTTCTGCAGTATCGATACACGGGTACCAGCTGCGCTTTCTGCTCTCTCTTCTCTCCGACAGCGAGTTGACACACACACACCACTATTTATCTTTTAATAAAAATCTAAAATGTGATGTCCATTTTTCCCGTGGTATCGAAAATCTATATTTTTCAAGGTAGGAAATTCCAGTATCGTAACAACACTACTAATGATGTTACTTAAATGACACTCAACATTGGAAACACCCAGGCCTCAACTATGTGATTTTGTTTTCATGTAGCGAAACACAGGATGTCTGAATGGCAAAAAAAAAACCATTACCTTACATGGAACTTACAGAGCCAGCTGCTGCAGGCTCTAAATGTGAAACGAGAGCTACGTCAACTATAATGATGCATATTACTGTGACTATGAAGTACACAAACACATTAACAGTAATATAATGTTTCCGTGTGCTGGAGAAAAAAAAAAAACACGCTGCTCGTGTCTGCATTCTATATTTGATGAAGGGTTTGCATGTGAGGCAATTGGAGTAGATCAAATGTGAAATCATTTTCCGAGGCATCTGCTCCACCCCCTTTTTAAATGAACCAAGCGCAGACATTTAAATTACAGCTGAAGATACAAACGGCGTGTGAAGATTGCGCTCCCTCTGTTGTACATCCCCTCTTTCGAGTCAACACACTGGCTTTGGAGTGTCAACGAGAGGTTTCTCTTTAACTTAGACATTTAACGGCACTGATCAAAGCACGGTAAACAGACACAAATAAAACACTTATAGGAAAGATGAGAAGAAGACGCACCTCCTGCCTTGAAGCAGAGAACTGGTAAAACATACTACGCCGACTTCAAGACTGCACAAATTATCACACACTATAAACAAAGGGTGTTCTTGGTTTACTTACTTCCAGGATGTATTTCTGCAGGGACTGGATGTCTTTCAGAGCCTCTGGGTCCTGGTGGATAACTACCACCTCCTTTAATGGGTACTGAAATACACACCGACATTACATTGGGTCAATAGCTTCAGCACCAGCGACACAGAAATAAGGTTGTAATCAACACGACAACCATACCTAGTGTGACAAAACCAGATACACTTAAAGTTATAGGAAAACCACAGGAGAGCTGTAGGAACTCCTGGCAGCACAGATAATATAAGAGCCCGACTGATGCTGGATTTTTGGAGCAGATACTAACATTGATCAGGGCTGCACAATTAATCTAAATTTGATCAAAATCGCAATATGGCCAACTGCAATTTTCAAATCTCAGGAGGCGAAATATTTGTCAAAGTGAATACATAAAAATTAAATATTGTTGTGCTGCAGAGATGTTCTGGCCTACAAATCATATTCTACAGACTTAAGAAAACATCTTTGTTCAGTACAGATCCCCCGCAAAAATCACACCATAATCATTTTAATATGTTTTTCAATGAAAATGAGAATAACGCCGTAAAAATAGCATTACTTATAGTGTCCCAAATTATATTGCAATTGCAGTATCAGTCAAAAATAATTGCAATTAGATATTTTCTCAAAATAATGCAGCCCTAATATTGATAGTTGCAAGATAAAAAAATATCAAAGCAATATATTCACAGATATTCATCTTTTTTTTTTACATAAAACATAGCATAAGCAAACGGTCTAATAAACAAAAACACAAACATGTCTTTGATGTTTCTGTGCTCGGCCGACATTGCTTCATCTGCAATAATCCAATATCAGCCGGTATATCGTACGTTTCCTACAGTTTTAATTCACTGCACCTCTTACACTGGAGAGTATGAATGGATTGAGTAAAGCTGAGGAGTCACCTTAACGGGCAGCGTCTTCCTGTCTCGGATCACTCGGCCCAGCTCAATCACAGACTGCATCTGAGAGACGGCGCTCTCGATGCGCTTGTCAATCACACTCTCCCTGAAAAACAGAAAAGAATATTTAAGTATCACCACATCACCATAAGTAGCGTGACAATGCCATGGTAAGAGCGCTTGAATAACCTGTTATTTGGGTCACACAGGAGAAAAAGTTTTTATCCGAAACTCTATACCTGGTGAGACTTTTCGCAATTGCGATGGGTGCAACCTGACCGAGCTGCCTTCTTTTAATAAGCAGATGTAGGGGGGTGAGGGGAGCATCTTTAAAAAAAAAAAAAAAAAAAACACCTCCTTAAGAGAATCACTCTGTATTCTGTGAAATTCTGTACAATTACAGGGCACAGTTAGGGGGCGCAGGTGCGTTTCTGCCATAACTCACAGGCAGCGGTCGTCTTATTCTGGTTAATCAGTGGTTTAGAAATTTAAATTGCTATTCTATTGAGGAAAATGAATAATAGAGCGTGACAAGGTTAGTAGCACACATCTAAATAGAGCCAGAGTTCAGAACCACCAGCACCAGAGTTTAACTCAGGAGCATCCACTAATAAGGTTCACTGAGACTTCCACCACTGAATCCAAATTAGAGCCGCACAGCCACTGATAATCACGCATAATAGTGATATTAGCCCTAACTGTCTGCAGGAACACAGACTGCGTGTGTGTGTGTGTGTGCGTGCACAATGCTTGTTCATTTACTCCAGCAGTCTGCTGTGCACACAACAGTGGAGTAAAATGAGAGAGGAGAGGACTCCAGGGACAGCCAATCATTTAATGAGCTGATTGAGTAGCAGCTCTCCCCTCCGCCTGATTGGTGGCTGACCTTTGGGAGGGGGGGTGAAGTAGTCCCATTCGGCAGCAGGAAGGACAAGCGGCTAATAAAGCCGCGGCAATGAGTGCTGCCAAAGTGACAGGGGAGATTATATGAACCATTACACAAACTATTTTCCTTATGCTAAATCAAATGGACATTTAATAATGTCAGAACTTTTTTGTAGTTAAAGATGATGCAATTAAGTTTGGGCAATTAGAAATTCCTCCCAGGCTTTGCAAAGCTGATCAGCCACCAAGGCACACATTTTACACAAGTAATTGACGTGAAGGGAAATAAATGATCATATTTTGTGAGCAATATCCATTTGCTTGGCTTACAATCAAAGACAGGCCCTGCTTTTCTATGTGGCTATTTCTCTGCTAAAAATGTACAAATATGACTCCCTAAAGAAGGCATCAGCAACAGTTTTACCCTAAACATACAAACAGGGTCCACAGGAACCGTTCCCATTCATTGTCTATGTAAACAGCCGTGCAATGCATTCTGGTAGCCTAGCGTTGCGTTTCGAGAGACGGACCGTCACGTTGGCAGCTCCTCATTTGTCTAACGCTGAGGTCTAGGCTACATTATGCAAATCAGGGGTGTCCGGCGCGACTCATTGCCTCTGCCTCCTGAAAAACGTTTAACCGTTTAACCGATCTAAAATAAGGACAGATTTAGCAACTGCATGGCTCATTTCTCGCCTAAAATGTTTTCAGAAACATTTTCGTAATATACAAGAAAGAAGTTTCCAAACGAGCCACCATTTTGGTTCTGGGTTTGACAGCTGGGAGCAGTAGCCCACGAGGGAAAGTGTTCGTCAAATCAGGTGCCTAGTGTCTACAGCCCATCAAGCGTCCAATGCTGGGAAACGAGGCGATCCCATCTGTGATTAAACTTTTATCACCCATAAACAAGGAGCCTTGCATTTGACGCATGAACAGAAAATCTGCTCAGAAACTACTCAAAAGCAAATCTACAGAACTAATCAATCCCATAAAATAACACGCATAACAACCAATATTAAAATAGAAAATGTGATCATAGTGGTGGTGTATAAACTGAAAACAGGGAGGAAGAGGAAGCAGCCAACAGCAGGAATGAAGAGAAGAAATGGTTAAGACACAAAGAGAACAGCTGCTGTGAAGCCTGAAGCAGCCTTATCCAGAAACTACTGTTACTACTCTCGAGCTTCAAAAAGCTTCTACTCCGAGGAGTTCAGAATGGGATACGTTTGGGGTAAAGTAAGGCCACGCACTCTGGCTGAAACTGATTAGGCTGTGGATCAGCAGTGGATATCCTGTAAGAAAAGGGGCTAAACAAGGGGGGGTTCGCTGTGCGAGCTGCAGGGTGGCTCTGTGGCGGTTAGAGCAGCAGCTTTTAAACTAGATGACGTCAGAAGGTTCTCTGTTTCCCCCAACATTTGATCTGCATTGTGTGTTGGGCTGCCCCCTCTTTAGTTGATTGGTTGTTTTTCCTGCTTTTTTTTATGCTGGATGACTTATTTCCAAGAAACTTATGAGCACATCTCTGGTAAACACAAGATTTAAAGTGGTGCTTTTGTTTGATTCTTTGTAGAGAAACTCAGTTTCACAGATCCGTCGATTAAATCAACTAATTGAATAGTCGACAAAATCGTATGGAGAGTTAATGGACTAAGAATTTTTTCGGTCGAGGACAGCCCTAATTGCGTGTATGAACAGTGCTATATAAAGTTTATCTTTATTATTATTACTGTGACGTGCTGCTCTAAATCATTACTGCGAACTACAATGGGATGATCAATCAATGACACCTTGTGAGCTGAATCAGGCAGATCCTGATGCATTGTGCTACATGGTCAATTTAGTTTCTAGAATAAATATGCAGTAGTTATTGAGTGAATTAGCAGCTCTGCTCGTTTTTGCTAAAGCTTCATATATTTCATAAAAGTGTTATCATTTCTTCTGATGTTAGTGTAGGCGATCGTAGGCAGTGTTTCAGGCGAGCAGGCCTCCACTATGAAACAGTGCAGGAAACTCTGTTTAAAGAGTATGTACATCCTCCATTTCTGCCTGGCTCCTCCCAGCCAGAATATAAGATATACTATAATAAGATGAGGGGAAAACCATGACCATCACAATCGCATCAACCACTTACAACCACGCTAATATGGATAGCAACAACTCACAGGGGGACTTTTGCCTTTTTATCCTCTTTAAAGCTGAAGTAGGCGAGATTGGAGCAAATATGATTAAAAAAAGTTATTTTTATAAACGGTCGCTATATCCTGACAGTAGTACATGAAACAGGTAACCTGAAAAAAGTCATGTGCCTCTGTGTCTGCCGGAGTCCTCCAGTGCTCCTAACGTCATCTGCAAGATTTCACAGACAAGCAGTCAGAGCTGATCTGAGGTCTGCTGTCTATCTGCTGTCTATGAGAGCCGGCTGTCAATCACTCGCAAACTGCGACCAAACGGTCAAACTAGGCAGCGCTGATCAAATATGAATCAATATTATGTTACTGTAATGCCTATTTCTCGCCTCAAATGTTTTCAGAATCATGTTGTAGTGCACGGTTTAGCTGTAAAATGAGAAAGTTTGTGACGCCGCCGCCATTGTGAAATCTGGTGAAGGAACGCCAAGTTCCGGTCACATGACCGGAGCACAGCCAATAGGAACGCTCTCTCAATGAAATGACCTGTGATTGGTCAAAGTCTCCCGTCACGGGCTAGATTTTTTAAAGCATGAAAACAGAGCCATGAGGAGGTGCAGAAGTCTAGTTTTCTCTCAGAACACTTGAATTACTATATGCTGAAAGGTTATTATGGAATTTTTGCCCAATGATGCCAAAAATATACTGATATAATATAAATATACTGCCTACTCCCACTTTAACATAAACTTTAAATGAATAATAATAATAATAAATCTGACTTATATAGCGCTTTTCAGGAACTCAAAGACGCTTAAAGTGAAATGAAGTCTATAAACATTTGAGCTTTCTTTAAGGATTTCTCCAACCTGAGTTGGGGCAGCATGAGATAGTGGATGCTGCTGCTGTCCTTCTCTTCGACGGAGGCGGGGTCGATGAGGTGACGCAGATTTTGGTACATCATCTCTGTAATGAAGGGTGTGAAGGGAGCCTGAGGGGAAGGAGGCAAGAAAGCAAGTAGACATGAGAGAAAAAGGAAGAGAAGAAGATTATTAGATGCTCTGTACTGTAGTTCATTTACATTTTCTGGCATTAAGGTCTAAAAGTCAGAAGCATCTGTGAAATCAGCATACAAAACAGATTTTCACTGTAGTTTTTTTTCCCTCAATGGTGCAAAAGTTCAAACAGAACTGTGCCAGAGTGAGGTTACTTCTAATGCGATTCTCCTCCATTCCAACCACAGCTAATTAATTTGTGAAGCTCACAGCTGATCTGTATTGATCTGGGTTAGGCTAACTGGCGCTTAGCGTGCATCTCGCCTCACATGCAAACATCTTCAATGTGTTATAAATAAAAACTCCTACTGCTCATGCATAATTCATAGCCATGCGAGCACATACACGCACACCTCTTCCATACCAGCATTATTGCTTTGTGTCCTGCATACACAAAAGCAAAACCTCACCACAAGAAATTTCCCCCATACAATACAATGTTTTTTTTTCTCGCACACTCACTCACACTCACACACACTCACACACACACACTCACACACACACAGAAACAGTATGACTCACCATCAGCCTGCACATGGAGAACAGCACACTGAAGAGGGTTTCCAGCGCCCACAGGCAGTCCTCAGTGCCACTCTCCCCCTACAAAGTTCATACACACACACACACACACATCAATACAGTCAGTCCCCTTGGAACAGTGAAAAGATAAAAGTGCCCTCGCAAACATCAGCGCATGTATCCCCAATTCACTTCAACCAAATGTTGGCTGGAAGGACCACAAGCTGATTGCTATAAAATGTCCGCAGATGGAGGCTATGATGACAAGACTTAGTGGTGGCTTAAATCACTGTTTCCATTAACCGTATGAATAATTTATGTGCAAACAAAACAACAACAACAAAAAAAAGAAAGATGCACGACATAAACCGCAAAGAGTAACATCATCTGTATTTATACTCTTGCATGTATAATGTATAATTATACTTTGACTCATCAGATCCTACTACTGCTAGTGATTGTCCCTCCTGGGACTCCTTAGGCTTTAGTCATTAGCTGCACCTTGCATCTGCCTTACATAATAACAAACTTAAAGGAACAGTGTGTAACATTTCAGGGGATCTATTAGCAAAAATGGAATATAATACTCATAATGATGTTTTCATTAGTGTATAATCACCTGAAACTAAGAATTGTTTTCGTTAGCTTAGAATGAGCCCTTCATATCTACATAGGGAGCGGGTCCAGCGGGGCTAAAGACTGTAACGTTAGTATTTATTATCAGGCTGCAGTATCTCCCTGCTCTGTGACGGGGCTCTGGAGGAGTTCTCCACACACAGATGCAGTATAGTCAGTGAACAGCTGATCAGAGAGGCCGCGGTGGAGACAGTGAGGGGATGAAGTCGAGTTGACGACAACTACGCTCGTTACTGTAAGTAAATGCAATAAAACTTTGCAGGTGTAAAGCCAAGACTTTATCGATACACCTGTTCAACAAACATAAACATGATGTAAACACGTAACAGTAAAGCGATATTTCAATCTGCTCTGTCCGCAGTCTCTCATCCACCGCCGCTATGTTTACACAAGCACAGCGAGTTAGCTCGGCTAATAGCGAATAGTTACAAACAAGTGGTTTTGTTGCCTCTTGGTGAAGACTCTGAAGGACTTTAGTTCCCTCTAGTAAGCTGTGTTCCAGTGTATATGTCTGGGGATTTTATTGAGCAGGGTGGAACGGAAGCAGTGATTCACTGTTGTTGACAAGGTTGGAGGCCGTCTTGGTGCAGACTACGAAGCCTGTGTTATTATTATCATCATAAAGTATAGGTGCAACGTAACGATCGGCTATACGAGCTAAAACAAAAGATGTCTGTATGTTGTTTAACTGTTCAGCTTAGTTTACCACATATCTTAAAATTCTTGTCAACTCAGCTGCTGGCTGAGTCAAAGCAGCCCCTCCTTCCTCAAGGCCACTGTAGTTCTCCGACACGCTTGTGAAATGCGATAACGTGAGCCGCAGAGTGCAAAACTGTGGTACTGCCAGCTGACTTCTGTTGCTCCTAAAGTAGTGTTGTTATGGTAAGGATGGCCTCTGAGAGAGGCGAACGGCGTTACCACGGTTTTGTACTCGGCGGCTCACGTTACCTCAGTCTTGGAATGGGAGGAGTGAGCGGAGGGGTCCTCAGTTGGTTGCAATCTGCAACCACATCACTAGATGTCACCAAATCCTACACACTGTACCTTTAACTCTAAACAAGCGCTGATTCAGAATTGTTATCTCACCTTCAGACGGCGTCTGTTGGTCCTCACATACCAGTTGGTGAGCATGTCCACAAACTTGACCAGACGAGGCACGACGGTGTACAGGTGGTAAACTGCAACAAGAAACTACTGTCTACTTTGTCTTGTCTTATTTTCACTGAATATGGAAACAACATGAACAGGTTGCCTGACAGAATGGATTTTAAGATGTGAAGTAGTTATCTTCTTAGCCACTGTCCATGTGTCAAGTGACGACACCTGTATGTGTGGTAGTGTGTTTGTGTCTCACCTTCCATCTCAGCCTTGAAGAACTGGATGAGGGACTGTGTGAAGGACTGAATCCATTTGTCCATGATGTTGTCGCTCTGCTTCGTCGTGTTTTCATTGTACAGGAACTGAATGTCATCCTCCTAACACATAAATACACCAGCACACACACAAAAAAACAGTTAAACGTAGCATTAACACAAATTTTGAGCATCAACCTATATAATTGATGTGAAGCATTGAATTGAATGTGACGTATTTTGTTATTGAACTCTCACATATCTGTTGTTCACTGGAAAAAAGTTATTGATATTGTTATTAAATAGGGGACATATAGGCTCCCTTGTCTGATGGTCAAGTACCTGAAATAGCTTGATGTTAAGACTGAGGTATTTCAAATGTTTCATTTATTTATTATAGATGACAGGGAGAGGGATGACATGCCACAAAGGTCCGCGGTTGGACTCAAACTGGATATGTTGCTGTTCTCGCCGACATTTGGCATTTTACAGCCATAAGTTGAATTTGAACTACAGATGAGTAAAGCTTCGGTTATGCTTTCCGCAAGGACGGCCGCACGGACATGAGCTGATGTTGAAACGTGGCGAGGAAACGTTTGGATCTTTTATACTCCGCGCGGGTTTCTCCTCGCCACCGACATTCTCAAAGCTCCTCAAAGTTCTCCATATTTGCCGCCCATCCGCGGAGTTGGAAAATGTTGAATGTGAACAGCGAGCATAAATCACGCTCAACACTGATTGCCTTGTGGTGGTGCATGTAGCTCTAACTGCAGCAGACGTGACTTTCTTTGTCTGTAGGTGGCAACATTCATATGTTTAAATTTACTTTATTACTTTCCCGCAGTTTGGCAGGTCTAAAAGTGGTCATGCACAGTGAGTGAAGAGCTACCCTTTGTGGAGAATCTAAAGCGACATTCTGACTTCATATTTTGAATTACCCTCACGGGATAGTTTCAGTTTACTGCTTCTGATTTTTTTTCCAATCTGGATCCAAATACCCAAGCCATCAGTTAACCATGTTGATGTTAAGGGAAGGTATTACTGCAGCTATTATGACATTATTTAATGGCAAGCAATTTCCTTTTTGTACCAATGATTAGCTAATAATTAACTGGTTAATAATAGTAACAAACTGCTGTACTATCAAGCAGTGCTGTGCTTTTTAGACCAGGAAGAGTTAAAGGAACACAGTATTAGTTGTAGAAGGAATGAGCTTTTTATTCTGTCCATTACCTTCTGTAACCTTTGTACGTTCTGCACCAGGAAGCGATAGGCATTGTACCACGGCAGGAAGACGTCCTTCAACACGTCTCGCACACCCTCCTCTTTGAAACGCAGGTTCTCTGCTCTCACTACGGGAGAGTTGATGAGGTACAGTCTACAAGGAGAGACAGTCAAGGAGTTGGTAAGTGTGGCAGGATTGATAATGAGTGAGTGCGAACACAGTGTGGAGAGCCCTGCACAGGCCCAAAATAATAATAATAATAAAAAAAAAATCAAGCCCGACCCGCCTGAGACCGACAGAAATGACTTTAAGCTCTATCTGATGTGCGCAAACACACACACACACACACATGCTGCGTCGCAGAGGCGTATATGGCACAATGAAAGGAGAGACGTTAAATGAGCCTGAGCCCGACTCAACCCCGTTGGGTCCCGACGGGTTTGCATACCTCTAACAGTGTGTGCATAGGTAATAACTAATGTGCATAGGTGTGTATGAGTGAGTGAGGCTGTTTGTGTGAGTGGACCTACACAAATGAAGTGTGTGTGTGTTTGAGGACAGAGAGATGTAAAAACAAAGTGGTAGTCAGAATAAATTGTAAAACTGAGGGGCGTTGCCCCAGTTACACATTCGTCAAAGTTACTTTAAATGCTACTATACAGGAAGGTACGGGGAACCATAACGAGAGTGTTGTGGGAAAACAACGTTTGTACCTAGACCGCCAATTTAAACATAAATAATATATAAAACAACATATAACTTAAAGCGAAAATAAATGTGTCAAATGCCGTGATACTCTTTGGCAGTTTACAACTGCTAAGTCAACAGCAAGACTGACAGCTTTTTATATCTACACACAGAATATTCAAGATAAATCACAGTTATGATCTGAATGACATCTCATCAGTCTGTGCATGTTTCCAGTGGTGGGATTAAGCCAAGGCTCGTATATGGAAAGCAGTGGTCTACATACTGTACAAACTGTAAACTTTCACAATATAACAAATAACTATTTATCTTGATTTCTCTAATAGTGATAGAAGCGACTATGCCAGTATCTGGGTCAGTCAGGGTAGGTTTCAATATCTGCTATATAAAGCCTGATACAATAGTATTCCTTTTTAAATTGTAAAAAGAATTTAAGTCTGGTATGCCAGCTGTCAATAATGCCCTATTGAGCTCTGGAAGCAACACACATCGTTGCAAGTGAGCAAACCAAACACAGCGTTTTAAGCGAGTGAAGCACATCATTAATAGAAACTGTATCTGGACAGGGAACGAAGCAAGAAGAGCTGCTGTGGGCTTAAAAAAGGTGACTATGTCATTTGTCCGAAATTTAAAAGAAACAACATGCCTCTAAAGTGCCGCTGTTGGTTGAAACCGGCATTTGAACTTCAGTATGTTACTCATGCAGATGCGTAGAAGCGTTTAAAACCGTGGGCAAAACTTCTTGCCACAACAGTCTGATGCAAACACTACTCTTTATACAGTCACTATAAAACACTTATCGGACATTAGGGTTGGGTACCATTCACATTTGAACCGATACCGGTACCTGGAATTTGGTACGGTACCGGCTCGCCAGTCACTTTGACTCGCTCTCTCCACTGCGGCTCATTCTCTCTCTCCCAGATGCGCTCTCAGGTACCAAAATTTGGCACTGATTGATTGAACGTGAATGGGTAGTCGGTAGTACCAACCTAATTTGGTCGGTGCCCTTAAAAGTACTGACTTCGGTACCCAATCCTATCGGACACCATTAAAAGGAAAGCAGCGAGGCATCTGCATTTTCTTGAGGCAACTGCATTTTCCTAATGCAACGCTATTCAGCTGTCAAACATAACTGGATTGGATTAGCTTTACCAATTAGTCTAAATGTCCACCTTGAATATCTTCTGCACACAATTTTGGGCCAAAACCAAAATGTTACCAACAGCATCTCAGCACAAATTAATCTCTTCTCTTCATTAAAGCCAAATAAAGACACTGTTGACATGACAATGACATGAAAATCTGAGTAATCCATATGGATATAATAGTCTGTGGCAGGCGTCAGCACACTGGGTTAGAGCAGTTAGAAAAGGTGTTGATGATTCTGGAAGGAAGCTAACATGATGCAACTTCATGCAATAGGCCGCGAGCGATTTTAATAGCAGCAACTATTGAAGATACATTTGAAATAAAATAGCAGAATAGACAGAGCCATCAGTTGGTTAAATACCTCAAAATGAAGACAGACGGTTGTCACTGAAAATGCTTTAACAAAAAACCCTTCACAGTCTGTACTTCACTCTCTCGCTGGTTCAGTTTCTATCTAATGAATAAGAGTATTGGCAGTCAAAATACTTCTGGAGCTCACTGCACCATAACAGCTATACTGTGAGTAAAGTTTTAAGGCACAATAGAGACATATTGTAAATGGACGCCTTAAAGAGAAACAGACTGTGGCCTTTATCTCTTTCTCTCGGCAGCTCACTCTTCATCAGTATATGCTGTATGTGAGCATATGGCGCAACTGCATAGTGCTTTATTCATTAGGCCATATGGCCGTGGCACTCTCACTGCTCAGGGCGAAGGAGTGAATGTATGAGAAGAAACAACGTGTGTATGAATGTGTATGTACAGTATGCGTGAGAGTGTCTATACTGTTTGGAGGACGAAGGACGAGCCTAGTTACGCGTGGATAGCGATTCCAACCTTTGAAAACCATGCCTGCTAATAACATAAGGTAGGTTAACACACAGAACCGTGCCACCGGCACACAGGCATTCATGTTTTAGAAACACACACACACACATTCACATTCAAGCACAGAGCTGACCTGAGGGCATCGGCTCCATATTGCTGCACTACCAGTCCTGGATCTGGGTAGTTCTTCTTGCGCTTGCTCATCTTCTGTCCATCGCTGCGGGATCGAGACAAGCAAAACATTAATGCACATACATACACACGCATGCATGCACAAAAGTGCATGTTAGAAAACCATGCACTTGGTATTCAAATTAGTCAAGTCCTTCCAGGTCAGCAGGCCTGTTAGCACAGCGCTGCATTTAGACCCCGCGGCTGAGGACAAGTAGCCCTATTGTAGAGCAGCTCTGAGGGCTAAATGTTACAGCACACATACAGTACCACACTGATCATGAGAAACAGCAGAAACAATAGGAGATGGATGGGAAGTTGAAGAAGGTAGAAGAAAAGGAACATAAAAATGGTAGTAAAGAGGAGGGCAAACAAGAAAAAATTATGTCCGCAGAAAATAGCTTAGAAATGTGCTTTCAAATCGACTGAAAGGATAAGGCGGTCAATTTCCTGTATTTTTCTCACGGTCAACAAATCGCAATTAAGGACGAGAACCAAAAAATGGATCCTGCTATTGATTATTGCCTGTGTAGCCAAAGCCCGATTGGGAAATTGGAAAAGTATCGAGAGACATTGTTGGGTTTGATCTTTCCAAAGCATTTGTGGACAATAAGAAAAACATAGACCAGCCTTGAAGCCGTTTCACAACAAGCACCGATTTTCATCCACAAAATTTGCAAAAAAAATTATAAAAACGTATTTTGTGGGTTCTTATGAATGCGTGCACACCCCAAAGGAACATTCGTGTGGGATAAAACTATTGGGACATATATATGGGACATTTTTCGGGCTATTGGTGATTCGTAATAAGAATGGCCCTCAACAACCAATAATGTAGACAAACACTACCACCTCAACAACCAAATAAAGGACAATATATGGCTTGAGATCGCCCAGCAGGTGGGATACCATGAAGATGAGAATGTAGCTGATATGCACTTGCTAATGTTATATGTTGGTATGTTGGCTAGCTACAACAGCTAGCATTAGCATCAAATTTAGAGTCTGATTAGGTTATGTATTGTGTAGTTAACGTTAGCTCCTTAGACATACTCTGTCTGGATAGGTTTTTGTTGTGTGGAGCGGACACGGGCACTATTTAGGAGGAAACTCATTGACGAAAATGGAACATGGCAACGCGGATAACAGGCACTAGAACTGGTGTGCATAGCGGTCATATTCCCGCGCCGCATTTTCGCATCGCACTGGTGAGAAATGGCTTTTAATCTTAAACGAAAATTAATTTTATTTGCAAATTAAAGAAAGATGAGGAAGAGGGGTTTGTTAATAAGTCAATGGACTCACCTAGCGAGTACCAATCCATTAACAATGACATTCTTGAAGGGCGGTTTGCCAAACAGCGCTGTGGAAAGCACCAACAGGGTGTAGAACCTACAGCAGGATAGAAAAAGATAATAGATAATAAAGGTCAGGGTAACAAGCAGGACGGAAACATTACAACTCACTCTAGAGCTGCAACGTTTAATCGATTAGTTGTCAACTATTCCATTTATGTAATGTAATTTATGTCATTTCATGTAATAAAAGTCAAAATTCTTCTTTGATTCCAGCTACTTACTGCACATTTGTTCCTAATGAAGATGTAAATATTTAGAAATTAAAAACAGATCACATATACAGTTTCACTCAAGACACTTCATTTAATTTCCTGAAATCACTGGACACTATAATTATTAGCAAGTTACCCAAGCAGCCGGGGTTTAATAGACGATTGGGTGCTCCAGTGAGTACTATAAATGTGAATATTTTCTGGTTTCTTTACGCCTCTATGACAGTAAACTGAATATATTTGAGTTGTGGACAAAACAAGACATTTGAGGACGTCATCTTGGGCTTTGGGAAACACTATTCGACATTTTTCACCATTTTCTGACATTTTATAGACCAAACAACTAATTAATTAATTGAGAAACTAATCAACAGATTAATAGATAATGAAAATAATCGTTGCAGCCCTAATTTATTCCTTCTATGAGGTAGGATTAAGGAAAAACTCATTTTACTAATCTAATCCCTCCATTCTTATTCAGCCATTTGCCATTATTTGATACTTATCCATTCAATTCAAAACTACAAATGATTAAGTGTTTTAGGAACACACTCATCTGACTGATTTTATCCGTGTCCATCCATTCATGCTCTACTCTCGTCACTTCCCTCAATGAACTCAGCAGGGAGGCTCTCAATGTCACTATCCCTCATCTGTCAACCTCTTTCCATCCATCCATCCATTCAGCCACAGCCTACCATCCCCTCGTCTGGTCAATGCCTTCAGCGATGAAGTCTGCTGGGAAAGTCTCCTCAAACTCCTTCTTGTTTTCAAACGGGTAGTGGGCCTGGGCGTAAGGCATGCTGCCACTCTCAAACCAGCAGTCGAACACCTCGGTGATCCTCCGTAGCACGCCCTTACCACACCGCGACGGGATTGTCAGACTGTCAATGCTGGGAAGAGAAAGTGTTGACAGGAGGAGGGAAAGAAAGAGAAAGGTAGTACAATTGTTAAGACAAATGGCAGCAATAACAACTTGACCAGTCCAGTTTTATTTTAGGTTTTATTATTGCCATGGGGAACATTTGTACACTATGTGGATCCACGGGTCTATAGGCTCTCTGGCTGCAGTCCAAAACAAGGACTTTATAATCTTTCACCGCTGGGAACGAGGTTTAAGAAAAAAACAGTGTTGCTAACATTGTGCTGACACCCACTAGAATAAACTCAGTTATTGCTTTGGGTCATAAGCTTCAGACACAAGGATATGGATTAATATACTCCATATACCGACTCACTCAGGTTAAGCCCATGAACAAAATCATTGTTTCTACAGTAAAGTTACATAAGCTGAGGAAAACAGATGAACCTGGCTGTAGAAGTTACAAAGTGTCAGCCTGTATGAAGTGCCCACTAAATCTAGATTAAATTCATATGTATGGAAAGTTCCCTTAGTTGTATTCAAGGGAAATTAACACAAAAGCAGCAAAACATTGACATCGTATATCAGGAATGTGTTTGGCAAAGCTCCAAAAAGAAGGAAAATAAACGAAGCACCCCCACATCCACCCACGCCACGCACAAAATACCACCACGCCCTGATCATATACCACCCTCATATAATATATTAATTTTTGTTTGTTTAACTGGTGGAACTTGCAAAATGCAATCATTCTAGCAGCACACATAGGGTCAGAGACTAGCTAGAGACTAGAGACCATCTTGCGTGATGGTCTAAGATACCCAAAATAAGACTAAACTTGATATATTAAATAATGATTTAATAATTTACACATATCACAGTCTTCGTCTGAACATTTACTTCTTCCGGAAGTGTTTGGCCTGTAAAATCATGGACTTTTGTTGTTGTCTCTGTTTTAATCGTGTTTATATTATGTTTATTGTTTACTGTCCCCTTTGGGGACATTAAAGTTTTCTAAGTCTAAGTCATATTCAGTAAATCAAAGGAGCAGATTTAGAAAACTTTTAAATAATGTTTCATTAATTATATTTATTCAAAAATAAAATGTTATGACGAAGAGTTCACTAATTATTTAAAAAAGAGCTTGCTAATAATAATAATAATAATAATAATAATAATAATAATAATAATAATAATAATAATCATCATCATAATAGCCTAGACTACCTGCCCATTTTCCACTTCTCTGCTCAAGCCCACCTGAACCAGCTGATGCTCAGCCCTGATCCAACAGTAAGGGCTGCTGAGTTGCATCAGGTGCGTTCACAAATCGATGGATATGTCATTAACTGCTATTGCTGTGTCACTGATTTATTTTCCACTGCTTGGGGCCAATAAACTGATGAAGATGACAGCGATGCATACAGTAGATGGGCTACCGCAAAAACACTCGCATTTTATGGATTGAGTGGATTGATTGAGTGTATATAAAATTAATATCTATAACGTAGGCAGCGACTGTCTTCTTGTAGTTATTTGTTAACTGCCTAAATATTTGGCACTCAGTTAGTGTAATGAACATCGTTTTATCAGTAAGTATTACGTTTATCATTAGTAAAAAAAAACAGTGCCGATCCGGCGACTGGTAGATGATTCTCAGTCATCAGCGATATTATTTACTGCTTTTGCAGGATGTGAACATAGTATCGATTACAGCAGCACCCTCGTTCTCAGGCCTATAAACTGCAGATTACACCTTCAGTAATCTGCTGTTGGCCACTAAAGCAGCTCCGCTACAGCACTCTGCTGCTCCTAAGAGCTTTGCTACTGGGCCTATTGAGGAAGAAGAGAGTGTTGAGCAGAAATATTCCAAAAGAAGTGCACTGCTGAGTACATTTTGAGTACAATATATAATTTTTGTTGTGTGTGTTATTAAGATTTTGCTAAAATGTTCACAATGCGGGTTGAGCCATTATCTCTGGGAGCTGGCCACTTCACACCTTATGATGTGATGTCACAGTCTGTCCATTTAGTTGTTACAGATCCATATATCTTTTGTATTTAGTAAAGTTCACACTGCACACTTTTCAAATGCGGATTTGGAACAGTTACAGAGCTAATCAGTTATTCTTTAATTAGATATTCTTTTAATCATGAAGACCTGCACAGGAACCCTGTAAACACACAACCCAAACACAGGAGCAGGACGAAGGCGACTTCTTTCTCTCCCATCAATTAAAGATGGCCTACCCCATTAAAGTGATTAAAGGTAAATAGCGGATGAAGAGCGGAAGAGGAAAGTGATCTGCGTTCCACAGCACATGTCTGGTTCAGGCAGACAGGTCACATTAGAGAGGCAGAGGGCAGATTCATACACCCTCACACACATACAAGTACAGACACCCTATCATAAACTTATCATCTCATGTCCACCCATGTCCACGCACACACAGCAGACACACACCACTGAGTACATGTTCAGGTGGTTGGCGGATAATCTCGGTGTTCGATCAGTGACTCACCTCTCCCGATGCAGATCAGTTACTCTGAGTCCGGTCAGTTCCTCCAGTTCAGCCATGGACCCGACACACACCACCTGACCAACAAGCACACACACACAGCACAGCTTGTATGAGCAATGTCACACAACAGCATTCACAGTTACACATTTCCTGAAGACGGAAATTAACGATTATTGCTGAAATTACAAGTCGATTAATCAATTTGTTGATGTAAAAGAAAAATCCATTAAAGCTGCAGTGGGTAGAAATGGAGCAAATATTAAATAAAGTTATTTTTATAAAACGGTCACTACATCCTGACAGTAGTGCATGAGACAGGTAATCTGAAAAAAATCATGTGCCGCTGTGTCCTCCGGTGGTCCTAATAGCATCCGCAGGATTTCACAGACCGGAGGAAAACGACCAATCAGAGCCGAGCTGGAGCCTTGCCGTCTCTGAGCAGCTGTCAATCACTCGCGAACTCCGATCAAACGGTCAAACTAGGCAGCGCTGATCAAATATGAATCAATATTCTGTTACTGTAATGCCTATTTCGCTCCTCAAATGTTTTCTGAAACATCTTGTAGTGCACTGTTTAGCTGTAAAATATACATAAATAAATATTATACATAAATGTTACCATTTGATGTACTGCATGAAGCTCAGTGAGCTTTAGAGGTGCTGGTAGGTGGACTTTGTTACCTCTGGACAGAGCCAAGCTGGTTGTTTCCCTGTTTCCAGTCTTTGTGCTAAGCTAACAGGCTGCTGGTGGTAGTTTCATATTCACTGTACACGTAAGAGTAGTATTGATTTTTTCATCTAACTTTTGGCAAGAAAGCATATTTCCAAAAAATGTCAAACAATTCCTTTAAAAGGAACTGAAGCCAGTTGCAACCTAATTTGAAGTTATTTGTTTAAAACCTGCAAAGGACCATGGAGTGCTAAACCTCATAATTCTGGTGTAAATTATCACAATACAACACAAATTAAAAGTAGGCCTACTTCAGCACACTTCCTGTAACTTTACCTTAGAAACTATCGTAAAGTGTGTTATCTGGTCTCCTCAGAGAGTTAACCTGTAGGCTCTGCTCTAGTTTTACCACGGCACCAGGTAACATGGCCCACATACGGCCTGATACAACCACCGTCAGATACAGAAGAAGAGTAAAAGAAAAAAGAATCCAGAAAACACAGGGACAGAGAGAGAGAGAACAAAAAGAAACAATACTGAGAGATAGAAATCATACTGCCACACACAGACCGACAGACACACTCGCTTACAGCTTTAGTTTTGGGTGTGTGATTTGCCGCTGAGGGGTTTGTGAAAGAAGCACCAGGGAGCGCAAGTGTTCTGGAAACAGCCACAAAGCTATTTCCAGCAAGCAGGTCGCTGGCTGTCCCTCTTTCAGCCAGGGGACCCAACGCTTCATTTTTCAAACGCTCAAACAACCCAATTCTGACATCTCTATTCAGTTCAGTCTACTTCACACAGCCGGCCGGGTTTTTGGCAACGAACATCCATAACCAGACGAACATTTATACAGTTTGGCTGGCTTCTCCGCTGTCTGCTTCTTTTTCCTCCTCCATTTATCCCCTCCTCCCCCCTTTCCATCTCTCTTTTTCCCCCTCTTCTTGTGTATTTCACTTCCTCATTTTCTTAACCGGCTTTTCGTCCTCCTCCCCTTATTTTCCTTCCTTTCCTCCCCCCTGATCCCCTGATCGCCGTTTGTCTTGAGGACCTTTGAAGTCGCCTTAACCGGCAGCATGAAGAGACACCAAACACGTTTTGGTTCGTGTTTATTTGATGTTTACATTAATGAATCATTCATGTGTTGAGTTTACAGAAGGCGCTCGGTAATAGTGCCTGAGGGGAGCTGACTCTGACTTGCAGTTCGGAGTCACGCTACACTCTCTGGTTTGACACCGTGGTCACCTCGCTCTGCCATGCCAGAAAGTCTCTCCTACACAAGCCTCCACGCACACACACAAAATAAAGGTCCAGATATGCTAAATTATGTGTGTGTCAAAAAGAGGTTAGTAAGAAAATGTTCACTCTGCCAATTTATAAGAAGAGTTGGATTTCTGTGGCCTCGCAGCCGACCAATATTCCTTTGGAGAGACATTAGACATTTTTTTCCCCCTCTCATTCCTACAGTAAATAAAAGTGAGACTTATGGAGGGTTCAACTTTTCAATTAGGCCCTCTCACGCTTAGCCCGGATTGATTTGTGAGTGCTGCCAACCCTGAGAAAAGAGCAACTGTCTTGGTATTTGGTCGAGACAAAGACAAACTGTGTGATCTCTGCTGAGCACAAAGACACATTAGAAGCACCAAGTTCTCTATTAAAGCATAAAAAGTGTGTATTTGTGTTGTTTTCCTGACCTCCTCAAAGTCGTCGCTGACCCAGAGGGGGATCGGCGTGCCCCAGTAACGGTTCCTGGAAATCGCCCAGTCACGTGCGTCTCTCAGCCAGTTCCCGAAACGCTTCTCACGCACAAACTCTGGAACCCTGCCGAGACAGACAGATTATGATGAGTGTTTCTGGTTTCAGTTATTCATTTAGAACATAAAACATGATTTCAACCACAAGTAGGGCTGTGTATTGGCAAGAACCTGGAGATACGATACGTATCATGATACAGGGGAAACGATTCAATGTATTGCAATATATTGCGGAACTGTAAGCAAGGCAATATACTGCGTTTTTGTTTTGTTTTATCTAATTTTAGGAAAACTGTCACAGCATAAAGAACACACCAGAATTACACCATTTTAGAATAGGCGAAAATAACACATTTGTAATGCATGCAAAAACCTTTTCCATGCATTTGGTTTTTGCCCCAAACTGCATGCAATTATTATAAAGTGGGCATGTCTGTAAAAGGGAGACTCGTGGGTACCCATAGAACCCATTTTCATTCACATATCTTGAGGTCAGAGGTCAAGGGACCCCTTTGAAAATGGCCATGACAATTTTTCCTTGCCAAAATTTAGAGTAACATTGTATCGTTAACAAACCCCCTTGTTTCAAATTTGTCAATGATTAACACATGTACTTATAATGTAAATAAGGTGCCAGAGTGCATTAAAAAGCATCAAAATAGAGCTTGTTTATGAAAAAATGTTCCTGGGGCAGGATCGCCCCAGCCCTCCACACCAAAACCACAGAGCCCTTCCACATAACAAATCCCAATTTAACCCCTGCTTACCAGCAGTATGTAACAAAAATTCACAATGAAATAATTAATGAAATTAACACAACCTGGACTTGGATAAGCGGCATTATCAGATAAATAGGCATAGATAGATGGATTAACCAATTAAGAATGATTTGTTCATTTAAGTTTATTTTGCCAAAATCTACACTTGCTCGTTATGAGTTGATGAGCTACTGTAGCTGGCAGTAACAGTGTTTGCTACACAGCTGAAACATAAAAAAACTGAACAGCCTCCTGCGCTCACAACCCACTGTCAGCACAGTCCCACTTATAGTTTATAAGTGGGTAATGTTTCCCCGCAGCTTGCAATCGATACAAAACCATTTTGCAACGTTACTGTGTATGGCAAGCAAGAGAAAATATGTAAGACTTTTTAATACCATCAAAGGCCTTTTTCTTCAAATTCAATGCTTTTTAAGACCCACAGATACCCTGCTAATTTAAAGTGCAATCCATTTTCTCACAACAAGAGCAAGTATTATATTAATGTCCATTATTATTCCTGTTGCACCGGCTTATTTTCCTCTTCTTCCTCATTTTAGCCCTAAAAATAAACTGCGCTGCTGTGTTTATGAAGCTGCAAAGGTTAACACTCCCTTCAAGGCATCTTCTTCCTCTGTACCCCTTTTCTGCTCTCCCCTTTTCCTATTTTGCCTCGACCGATTTCTAGCTTTCATCCACTATCTCACAATCTCTTACTCTCATTTTTTTTTTTTCCCCCTCTCTTGCTGTGCAGGGCCGTGTTGCTCAGGAGAACAGAGCAAGGGGGGGTATAAATCGTCGTCAGGATCCACGCGCTAAGCAACGAGTTCATCAATTCCCATTTGTAGGAGGCATTTCTATTTAGGCCCCTAATATATCAATTTAATGATTTTTTTTCGCTGCTGCTCACCAGCCCCCCTCCAACACGCCTCCACCCCTCACTCTCCCACTCTCTCTTCATGCTAAATGTAGAATTTAAAGTATGCTGTCTTGTGCTCGAGACGGAGAGAAGAGCCATTTAACATGTACAGGCTTCTATTATAAGTCAGAGACGCTAGGGATGGATACAAGAGGGAGACGGAGGGACAGAAGTTGTGGTCAGGACCGATTGAGCGTGTGCATGATGGAAAAAAGGTAAGGAGGATGAGAAAATGAGAAAAACAGAGGGAAGAAAAAGAGAAACTGACAGACAACGTGCTATTGACTGTTTGCTAAACCCCTTCTCCTGAACAGTGATCGTCCAATCATGGCTTAGTAACCGTCACTATGCACGGCAGGGCTGTCAAGCTTTGGATTTATCCACATGTTGAAGTAGTGTGCACTGGGGCTGTAGTGAGAGTGACACTCCTCCGTACATGAAGAGTTTGGTTGGTGGTTTCTTTTTTCAACCCTCTCCAAAAGTGTTGGTTTGTTTGTCTGCTCTAACGTTACCTGCAAATGTTAAAAGGTATAATATGCAAGAATTTCCTAACAAACAATGTACAGACTGATACAAATATATAAAAATAATCCCTCTCAATTATCACTTCTTTCCCACTAGAAGTGTGTAGTGGTGCATGTATCTACAGAGACCCAGCCCTCTGCCTGTATTTTCTCTTTTCTTTTTATTTTGCTGTGTTCAGGAAGTTTCTGGCCGTCTGCAAACAGCCTTTGGGCCCCACTTGGGGATGTAACTCCCAGCCAATAACAGCACGCAGGGTGTACAGCCTGTTCAGGTCGTCAAATACCGCCGCTATGTCATGCCCCTCGACGTTTGATACCGAGCACAAGTCCCCCTTTAGCTCTGTCAGATACAAAGTGGCCGTATTTCACGGATGAGAACGGGGTGCGTGTTCTTATGTGCATGTGCCCCAGACAGTGTCCGCCCTCGACCAAGAGCCGCTCTGAGCCGCAGTGGACAGAAGCTGTCCTTCCGCTGCATTCATTAAAAATCCGGAAACTCTGCACCTTCCTGCAGGGTTGTGGGGAGTTGTGCTGAGTTAGTTGTGTGTTTATTTGTGCTTTAGAACATAACCGCCGTGAAACAATCAGAAAAAATAAGTTTAACTTCTCTGATTCACTGCTTTGTTCTCACTAACGCCGCTCCCTCTCTTCATTCACTCTAAAGCTCGTTCGACCATCGCTGCTCTCTCTCTCTCCCTCACTCGTTGAGCCGAGGAGGAGGGGGCAACTTTGAATGCCGTGTGTTAACAAACAGCAACCGACAACGGTTACATATTATACCACTGACGACAATTGTCATTTCATCCGACAGGATTGACAGTAGCCGGCTAGAAATGAAAAGCTTTCTATTGTCTGCCATTGTCTGAAATCAAGGACCTATTGTTTAAAAAATGACTAAGAATCTCAAAGTGATTTAGCAAACAGTCGAGTTTGAATCAAAGAGACAGACAAAAAGACAAAGAAAAGAAAAGTGGGGGAGAAACTGAGAAAAATGTCTGATTCCTGCCTAATCCAACCTGAGTCATTTTAGGACCAGTCACTCAACACCACATTTTCTTCTCACTTATGGTCAAGAATTGCATTCTGCTTTCTGCACCTTGAGCCTCAAAGGAGACCAGCTCCCCTTGCGAGCACTCATTAATTTGGACCTTAATTTATTCAGACAGACAGACATCTGGAGAAATCAGTCTGAACCTGCTCAATATATACTTATCTTGAGTCTACCCACTGCACCATTAGAGGAAAGAGAGAAAAAATGAACAAATCACTTTGAGAATATGGTAACTAGCACTTTGCTTTCTGAAGGATTCTTTTAAGTCTCGCATCAGCGAACATGAACTTCATATAAAAGTACTGAGCTCTGCAAGGATTTTTACTTTTTTTTAAGTTGCTGATGAGCTGGCAACCCCCACAGACCGACGGAGAGACAGACAGCCAATCTTCCTGAGGTTACAACTCAAGTATGAAAGTGGAGTCTAATCAGAAAGAAAGAAAAAAATCTTCTTTTAACAAAATCAAATAATTAAGGTTGGAGAACAAGCTTAATTAGAAAGCTGCATAAGAGCATCACCCTGCAGCCACGTGGAGGAAATAGGTGCGTATATACTTTATGTATAATTCCCTGAAGGCTCCACAAGTATAAAATGTATATTAGAAATTGTAATGACTTAACAGTGATTCTTTAGACATGCAGTCATCATAAATGCTTCATCATGTTCACTAATATGTTAAATTTCTTTGCATTCTACTCTGAAACAATTCGATTAGAAATGTGATCAGCAACAATTTTGATAATCGAGTATTCGAGTCATTTTTTAAAGGTTCTCTATTTGATATTCAGAGCATTAATATAGCCGCAAACAACTATTGTCTATGTAAAGATATAGAGGAGTAATGTCTACCTGAGTAGAGAATGAAGTCTCTCTCCCTCTGTGTGTGTTGTAATCAGAGCTTCTCCTTGCCTGTTTACATCGTCGGGCCGCATGTAATCGTGCCCCACTAGCTAGCTTACGACCACCGCTCTGCACTGCTGTCACACGGTGGTTACAGCTGATAATGCCGTTCCGACCGATGGCGCTGTCGTGGAAGCATAGCGCCCACCCTACGGTTCCACCCAGGAACAGGTTAACACTGTCAGCTCCGTCAGCACTGTTGTTGTTTTCACTAATAGCGCTGTAAGCACCGTTTGTTGCGAGTCGCCGGCTCAACCATCGCCATGTTGAGAGCCGTTGAGAGGCAAAAGAAATGCTCTAATTTCCAAATTCAATAGTTTAAGCTTCTCAAATGTGAATATTTGCTGGTTTTCTATAAAAGTAAATGGAATATCTTTGTGTTTTGGAGCTTTGATCAGCCAAAGGAAGTCACCTTGGGCTCTGAGAACCTGTGATCAGCATTTTTCGATATTTTCTAACATTTTATAGAAATGAAAAAAATAAACTGGCAGATAAATCCATAATGAAAATAATCATTAGTTGCCCCATTCTACTTAAAAAATAACACTACAACATACTGCAAATTACTTTAACATACATATATGGACATGGTCGTCCTGTATTACATACAACACTTGTACCCCTCAGATAAGGAATATAGCCTTTAAAGTAGTGTGTGCGTTTGTGCCGGTCTCTGTGTACATGTGTGTGTCTGTGCGTCTTCACCTTCCTAGCGGCTACTCATTCATCTCAGTTTGACAGTCCCATTACCAGAGGCAGCTACTGTGGCTCAGAAAAGAGCACTGGGAGCACCAGGGGTAATACCACTTAGCAAAGCCATCATGCTGACGCTTACTTTTGCTCCACGTTCTGCATTTACGATTAGCATCATGTTTTCCATAAAACATCAGTCCCATGTTCATCATAAAAAATTGCATTGATGAGGATTTTAACCCCATTTAATGAAAAATAGAGAACAATCCTTGACACAGCTACGATGCCCAGTAATACAAAGCTGTCCTGCAGAGACAAACAACTCGACGTGGTCATGCAGAATCACGGTAATTGTTTTGGGACTGCCGTCTGTCTTGTTTTGATGTATTTTAGACCATTTGAAACTCATAGCTGCCAATTCACTGTCACTTAGCACCAAGGTAGTTACAGTACAAGCAGTCTCGGAAAACAGCTTACCAGTAGCATTTGCTGTTGTTGTCCAGTAGTTTCTCCACCATGTGCTCCACTCGAACAAACCAACTGGGGACGGCTTTGTAGATCAGGGGCGTGTCAGACCTAAATGCACATAAATACATCACATAAAACATAAAGCTGCAACATACTGGCTTAAAAGAGAGTTAAGAAAATATAATATTCCAAAGAATTTATAAAAATTACAATTCTGAGACAAATCATAATTCATGGAGCAAGGCATTTGCTTTCTGGTTGGACTTAAACGATTGTTAAGTGAGGGATAATAAACACCGAGCCGGTCATTGTTGTGAAATAAACCCCAACAGCGCGAAGCGGAGGGGTGGACCCCGGCGCAAAGCATTGTCCTAAAGGGGTTTATTTCACAATAATGACCCGTTAGCTGTACATTACCCCGCTTATTACATGGTTACTAACTTAAAAAAATGAATAATTTGACACAAAAATGGTCCTCTAGAGTCTGACATCAGAGCTGCGCCCATAGCAACGGTCGGTTATACATAGCAACGGTCTGTTATAAAGAAATAATAGACCGTAAAACGCCGTGATTGACCAATCAGAATCGAGAATTCAACAAAGCCGTGTAATAATAGTTGTGTACTTTTATATATTTTGTTATATTTTGTCCTGCTGGTGATCTGCTGTAATGACCACTGAATAAATAGGTGGCAGTGTTTTTAGCCACGCTAGCAGCATTGCTCTAGGAATGACAATGTCGCTTGGTCGGTCAGTCCACCACATTGGTTCATACTGAAATATCTGGACAACAATTGGTCATTCACGGTGCCCAGAGAATAAATACTAATGACTTTGGTGACTTTTCATCTTGCACCTTCTTCAGGTCAAAATTCTAATTTGTCCAATAGTTTGATTTATCACCAAATACCTGCAGAAACAACGACATTCCCCTCAGTCTCAGTCAACCTCACAGATCAACGTATCCTCATGCAACGGTTCATGTGATATCTTACAAAAAGTTATTTTTGTTTTCCTACGAATGTCCAGCAATACGTGTCAATTTCTGCTCGTTACATGCATACCGTCTTTTCAAAATAAACTTCCATCTTCAAAGGAAACCACTTGGTTAGGTTTACGCAACAAAACTACTTAGTTAGGTTTAGGAAAAGATTGTGGTTTGGGATAAAATAACTACGGAAGTGCCGTAACTTTGGTGCGGAATTTACATGACAAATAAATCAACGTTGACTTCTGGTTTAACAAAAATTAAGTTGAAATATGTGTTCTGAACACATGGTCAGTAAGTGAAAATAAATGTGAAATCTAAATCTATATTCTATTAACCTGTTTGACTCCTTGTTGCCTAATATGTAAGGGATAATGTACAGCGAGCCGGTCATTGTTGTGAAAGAAACCCAGACAGGGCGATGCCGCGTCGGGGTCTCTCATCGCCCTGAAGAGGTTTTTTTCACAACATGAAATGTGAAATAAACCCCAACAGCGCAAAGCGGAGGGGTGGACCCCGGCGAAAAGTATTGTCCTAAAGGGGGTTTATTTCACAATAATGACCCCCAAGCTGTACATTATCACGCTTATTACACGGCTACTTATTTAAGAAATCAATAATTTAACACAAAAACGGTCCACCAGAGTCCGCCTTGCAGGTGCTGAGTGGTTAATAACACGAACGTTTCATCTCTACGAGCCCTCGTCTCCTCGTGGCTCAGGGAGCACATCTCTGCATATTTACTGGGTTAATTAATCCTGCTCAGGTCAGCCTGCAGCTGCTCCAAGTGAGACAGTAATTTAGTCTGCTCAAAAAGTTTGTGTGTTTGTGTGTGTGTGGGTCTGCATGTGTCTGCTAGTTACAATGTAATAATGTGGGACCTTGAGGTTATGTGTGTGTGTGTGTGTGTGTGTGTGTGTGTGTGTTTGTGTGTTTGTGTGTGTCACCACGCTGACATTGGCTTTGTGAATTGATTCTGTACAGAGACCACAAAACCTCTAATGACGTCCTGGGCTGCTGCTCCTGAGGGAGGCACGAGCACAGAAGAACCTCAAACCTTTTAAACACTAGACTGAACATTATGTCTTCTAACACTAGATAAGGCTGCCTGTATTGAAGTAGAAAATACAATATTTAATTTGTACAGGTTAACATCTGATCTCTAACCGTGACTTCCAGCAGGTGGGGTTAATCTATAACTGTTGGGTCCACAGTGGAAGAGTGAAGCTGTTAGTCTTAAATGAGTCGTAAGGAGCCACTCAGGGGTAACATTAGTTTTACAGTTTGTCTGTTTGTCTCACCTCCAGCAGAAGGGGTAACTATGTTTGAAACTGCTGGCATTGACGAGGCGACCCTTCTCCTTCAGCCACTTGATGATATGCTTGTCAGCATCCTATAAAAGAAGGCAAAAACAACAGAGATGCTTTACAAAAATGCAGCTTTAAAGATTAACATCTGTGTTTCAAGGTCTCTGTGGTTAAAGTTCCCATGCGGTTGGGTGCAGTCAGAAGTGTGCAGTGTTGACCCTGCAGCTACACCCATCTGTGATGTCATAGTGTGCATCACTGCTGCAATGTTAGTTAACGCACTGGAGGTCAGTCAGCAAAAACAAGATTTTCAGCTTATGTAAAATTGTTTAAACATGAAGAAGACGGTGAAAATTTAGGGATGATACTAAAAATCTGATTACGAATGTACATTTGCAACCCAAGCTCTTTGGCATCTCACTATTTTCCTGCTCACTTTCTATTAATAGAAGCACTTTCAAGCTGCCCTTGCCACAAGTGGACCCTGATTACTGGAACCTGCAGTTCTTCATGCAGCAAACCTTCTTTACAAATAAATATTTTTATTTTTATTTTTTGATCACGTCTTTTTTCTTTCGTCCATGGCTCATGATATTATTCACATAATATTAATATCATATTTAGTATGCATGTTGTCAACCATATTTTAAACCGCAGTGGAAAAAATGATTGGATGACACCACACCATTTTATGCATCTCAAAAATGAACAGAATTTAACAGTGCTTAATTAAAAACACTATATAATATTAGTCTTAAATAATTTCAAAATAATTACTATCGTCTTAAACATTTGCCCTTGTTCTGTAAAACTCTTCAGATCAAGACAATCTTGTGTATTTATAATGTGCAGTAAGGCAAGGCAAGGCAGCTTTATTTGTAGAGCACATTTCAGCAACAGGGCAATTTAAAGTGCTTTACATAAACATTCAAGAACATTGCGACAAAGTGCAAAAGAACATTAAGACATAATTAAAACAGTCATAAAAACATAAAAATGTTAAAGATAAGAAAATAAAACCAAGCTAAAAATTAAAGCTAGAATAGAAGCTAAAATAGAATATAACACACAAGAGTAAAAGATATAGTGCAGTGTAAGATA
>CAKAKR010065691.1:66865-93096 GCA_916700685.1 Adelosebastes latens
CATTTATTAAAAACATAAAATTATGTTAAGAAGGTGGAGGGTTATTAAAGACAAAACTCTTAATTAAAAGGGACGGTATGTACGTTTTTACACGTATAAACGTTTTTTTGTGCAAATATGTAGACAGGTTGTAACCGTTTCCTCTATCAGCCTGTAGACTGCTTTTAATGTGAAGATAGTGGGCCATTTTTTTCTGGCAAAATCCAACGGATGTGACATAATTTGCGCTCTTGAGTGCCTTTACTCTCTTCAGCTCTGCTACATGGCTAACAGGAGCCAACGATAGGTAACGTTTGGTTAGAAATGGAATGCGCCAACGCCAACAAACGACCAGCCTCCACCGCAACTCAGACTCCAACACAAACTCCACGCAAGCACAAAAAAACAACAACAGGACTGGACAGGTCAGCTAGCATTACTGCCAAGCATGTGAAATATATTGTGATATTGTGGTTTTAGCTGTCAATCACGTTCAGTCTCGTGTGTGTCGCTTCACTATTTTGACCGTTGCTCGCTCGCGTCTACGTAGTGCGAGCACAAGCGCGAGCAACAGGACGCTGACTGTCATTCACTTAACGGCCACAGGTGTCACTATTAACAAGCAATTTCTGATTCTTACATCTAGCCCCTTTAAATGATTTCCCCAAACGGGGTCATAGATCTCAAGACCAGTGGGTTTTAAACCACCAATTTTATCAATAATTAATACAAATCTTATTTTTATTAATCATTTGTTAGTGTCAAGAACAAATATTAGTTTCGTCCTTTTGTAAAGTGATATATAAACCAATGTCAGCATGTGTTGACTCCAGTATACAGGAGCTCCACATGCGATGACTAAAGGCACTTAAAGCAGTGCAACTAGAGTAAACACATGCAAATGGGGAAAACATGTTGACCACTTTCACCACGACAACAAAAAAAAACCTCCGCAAATTTCAGAAAACATAAGCGAATACAGAAATGGAATAAATCGGTAAAGGCGATGCTTCTAGGAGGGACATGAAAGACTAAACCGGTCTGGATGCACTTTTTTATTATAGGATGGCAGGGAGGCCATCCACAGAGTTACACTCGACAAAAGGTGACCTTGTTTTCCTCCTGAGTGTGCTCATATGAGCATCTACAGGACTGCATAAACACTACTAGAAGCAACATTTCAGAAGTACATTTCTCAACTTCATTCCAAATCACTCGAGGAAGTGAAGTACATTATAATTAAAAAGGAGGAGGGTGAGCCTGACAAGAGGCAGTTGGAGCTCCGTGACAGTGACAGAAGGGAGCAGGATCAAGAGCTGCACACAGTAAACTCAGCCCCCACAGTTCACTGTATACCTGTGCAATTCTAAACTTTGAAAAAGCTTGATGTATATATTACACTCTGTTAGTCTCTGCCTTGTCCTAATCTTTATAGTCTTGGTTGGTATGGGTCTTCATTGAGAGTCTTAACTACCAGGCTTATGTCTATCGCCTGACCCACACTGCCTGCGTGAGCAGCGTGTGGCGGCTCCCTCGCTGAATGGCTGCTGCTCGCACGCGTGTGGTGTCCACACAGACAGCGTTGCTTTCTTTCTACATAGAGTTTGCCTTTCATAATTGCCATTTCATTGCATTACAAATGTAATTTATTTTTATTTTAGCCAGAAAAAGGTTGAGAAGTGTGTGCTCATTTGTAAATAATAATAATCCACAATAGAGTGCTGCAGGAATGAGTCCTAAAACCCAGAAATGAGTTACCATTTTTGCATGTCCGGTTCCCTCGTGTCAAAATAAATGTTTTTTTTTCAATGGGTTTTTAATTAGATGCTTGAAATAAGGTCTGTGGTTAAATGCTTAAGAGAATTTAACGTTTTGTTCTACGACATACCCCACTCGTGAATTTTGAAGCTTTTAAGTATCTTAAAAAAGGCGGTTGCTAATAAGTTAAATGACACTACTAAACAGCATCTCGGTGAACACTCACGTGGGCTGTGTGGCTGCTCTAACCTGTCAACATGGGCACCGACATAGAAAGCAAGAGATTCCGCGATGCACACGCACTGCTCAAGCAGGAAGTGTGGCCTGGGCATAAGACTCTGATAAATTATCAAAGTAAATCCAGACCATCCATCCATTATTCATTAATACTGGTATGGAAATTGATCACAATATTTTTTTAAAGACTTGTTAGTCGTCGTTAATTCCCCACTTCTGTTAGCAGTTTTCATATCATGCTATCATACACTTGTGTACTTTTGGTAAGCTACAGTAGTGGTGCTGACCACTGATTACCACTAAAGGGTAATTTATATGGTCAAAATGCTAAACAATTGCTAGCCTGTGCTTCTAATAATTTTAACTTGAATATCTTTGGGTTTCTTTGGTCACAAAGAGAATTGTGATGGGCATTTTTTTTTTTGTATCTGACATTTTATAATCCAAAAGATTCATCTCTTGATAAAAAAAAATGCACAAAGCAGGAAAACAGTGAAAGACCACACTCACAGCTCCAAAGTAAGGTGCCTGGTGGACGACTCCTGTGCCCTCTTCCTCCTTGACGTAGTTATCCAACACCACCTGGAACGCTCCTTTCTCCCCACACTGAAGTGAAACGAGGATGAGGAGAATTGGATGAAGGCGGGCGAGCGGTGAGGAAGCAAAAGATAGCGATAGATAGATAGAAGATAGATAGAAGATAGATAGATAGATAGATAGAGAGAGATTAAGAGACAGATTTAAAGAATGTAAACAGAGATGCCGATTTGTTGTCAGACAGGTAATTAAAGTGAGATATAGGTCCGTCTTCATTTTGTGGCAAACAATATATAAGCCTGTGAAACAGCCAGGAATACAAATACAAACTACAAACCTTGGCAAAGTACGGGAAAAGAGGCTTGTATTTCTTCCCTTTCAGCGTCTTTCCGGGAAATCTAAAAACACATAAAACACCTTTAAAGTTCAATATCTGTAATTCACCTTCATTTAATTTACTCGCTATTATTTCTCTAAACAGTATCCTCTGACTGTCGAGCTGTTGATACTGCCCAACCCTCTGATTGGTGGAGGTTGTTGCAGCCTGACAGGAAGACTGCAGACACTACTGACAACTTCTCTGCATATTTACAACCAAGAGTGCTAGCATGCTGTGAGACTGTACTTCAACACAGCGGTGCTTTGAGCTAAATGCAAACGTCGGCATGCTAACATGCTGATATTTAGCAGGTATAATGTTTAGTATTCTAACATTTGCTAAGTAGCACACACACAAGTACAACTGATGGGTGATGAAAATGTCCTTAGTTTAGCAGATATTTGGTCATAAACCACAGTGTTGGTTAAAAAGTTAAGGGATCACCAAACAACACCGACATCCTGAGGAGAACCTAAATGTGTCATGGCTATCCATCCAACGACATTTGTTGAGACATTTCACTCAAAGCCACAAAAATCCTCCTCATGGTGGCGCTAGAGGAAAAGTCAGAGAATCACCAAAGTCAGTAAGATTCATCCTCTGGCAACGATGAATGTCTGTACAACATTTTTCAATCTATCTAGTAGCTGTTGAGATAATTTATTTTGGACCAAAGTGGTGCACCCACCGACCAACCAACCGACCGACCAACCAACAGATGTTGGCGTGGCTAAAAGAAAAATGCACAAATAATTGTAGGAGGTCTCCATCAATAAAAACGAAATATGATTTTAAGGAGGGTTAGTGTATTAATAATACAGCAATTTACATGGCATTTCTAAAATCTTTATTATACTATTTTTTTTAAAGAATGATAGCCAGCATCATAATAATGTGTTGTTCTCAAGGTTGACATAAATATGCAAAATGCAGGATTTACATAATTTCAGTGTGTTTTTGTTTGTTTTCTGACTTTGTGTCCCTCCACCGGTGAAACCAAACCTGTACCCTTTGTGACGCTAGGTGATCCCAAAGCTATTTAGAACAGCTTCAATATAACATAGAATAAAAAAAATGAAATGTTATAGGATATGATATGATTCCTACTTGAGCATTCCCATCATTCTTATTTGGTTATTAGGACAAAAAATTAAATCTCAATTTAACGTTTAAGTCAGTCATGATACGCTGTTTTTGTAATTATCACACAAATAAAGACGTCTCTGCCTCTGTGTATGGAGACTTTGTCCTTGTAGAAGAAGAGGCATCAATCAGTGAAGACATTAACATGCCTTCTTTATTGCCAGATAATGCGTTCAATATATGGGATGAGTGAGTATAAATCGTGCCTGGAAATGTGCTCCATCAGGTTTCAGTATGTTCTGTATCCTCTATTCATTCAGGTGTTTTCTTTAATTCACATTGCCTCATTTTTTCCCGGCTCCATTCTGCAGAATCATGTACCAGAATCAACCACTGAACTGGGAAATTGGGAATTTGAATTGCTTTGTGTTGCATACGACACAGCTGGTAAAATGCACATCTGCTAATTCAGTAACTTTATCCTCATCTTTTAACTCTGGAAGACAAGTTATAACTCAAGAGAAAACCTTCCACAGTAACTGTGAAACACAAGTTTGACGCTCACTGAGAGACAATAGCTAGGTGTGAATTCTCTCAACTTATCGAGTTTGTAAGTTTCAGTGTATATTAAGTGTGTATATCAATTAATATTATTATATTAATATTAAGGTTAATGAGGAGAGTGGGGGAGTAAAATCTGATATAAATACCTAATGGAAAAACACTAACTCTGAAGTAACTACATAAACACTCACAACTATTACAAGGGTCAGTCGTATTGGCTTTAATGCTAATTAGCAGAATTTGTCAGCTATAACAGAGAGCTAGAGAGCTGACAACCAGCACTTTGATGCGTTTTTAAAGCAACATGCTACCATCAAATCATCAGGGCCCAGATTGCCAAAGCAACAGTCAATAAAAAGATGTACTGATAAAAATAAGTTGATACTACAGTAGATAATATGTAGATAGTAGATAAACAGTACATAGTATTGGATAGGATTGAACTGCGCTTTTCAAAACTTTCATGTCATTTTTGGGAGATACATTTCCCCAGTGGCTTCAGCACTGTTGTACTTTGGCACTTACAGGCTGAATTATCTACATTTAAATGGATAGTTCGGTGTTTTGAAGTGGGGTTGTATGAGGTACTTATCCATAGTAGGTGTATTACCTACAGTGGATGGCAGTTGGCACGCCCCCAGCTTGGAGAAACAGACAGGAGTATTGGCACAGGAGCAAAGCAATACAGTGCTGTGGACGGGGCTGACAGCAAAACGTATTATAGACACCTAAAAGAAAGGCTCACCTAAAAAAAAAAAATCAATGTCAGTTTAAGTATACGCTATATTTAGAATATTTTCACCGCTTCATCTTGCGGTCAGACAGCCCTTTCCGACGGGGAACTGAACTGAAAGTGAAACTTGTCTATGCTGTCTCTTCAAAGCCAGCAGACTCCGTTGATAAAAACAGTATAGCCTTCACTTTCAGTTCCCCATCTGAAAATATTCTTAATATAGCGTACACTAAAACTGATATTTAAAACTGAGATTTTTTTAGGTGAGCCTTTCTGGTGCCATCCCCACAGCAGTAGACTAATATTGCTTTGCTCCCATAATGGTATTCCTGTCTGTTTCTCCAAGCTCGGGGTGTGCCGACCGTCATCTACTGTAGGTATGGTAATACACCTACTATGGATAAGTACTTCATACAACCCCACTTCGAAACACTCCAAAACTATTCCTTCAAAAGGTACAGTCAAACGTAAGTTGAAGAGTAAACAGAATATGGGGTCGGGATTTAGTTACAAGAGCGATTTGAATCAAAGCCTTGAAATCCGATTGGATCGATCAAAAGTGGGTTTAGGTTGGTCTAGAAAATACAGCGATACAAGGCTGTGGAGAGATACAGAGCTGTAGACAACTGCTCAACCTCACCCACGTTGTTAAGATCAGGAGAAGGATGATAGGGGTTAAATAAATAAATTAGACCTCAAGTACTATTATATTTTGCTAAGCATAGACCTCCCGCTATGATATTTCTCCGCTAGCTACCCACTAGCTAACGGTCGAGTGCAGTTTTATATGCTCGGCGGGGTTAGCTAGTCTCCCCAAATCATATTTGATTGGATGCACCTATGTAACCACCCCCGAGTTCAAGATGAATCATCAAAAAGAGAAAGATTCTGTTACAAAAATAATCTATAAAAAATATTTTTAGAGGTAAAAGGTAAATGAACAATTACAACAGGGACACAAGATTAGATCTTGCAAAATGTAGTTCACTGTGTCTTTTAAGGTTCCGACACACCAAGCCGACAGTCGTCCGTCGGACAGTTTGGGGCCGTCAGTGAGCATCCGTCAGCCTAGTTTTTACGGTGTGTTCCGCACCGTCGGCTCTAGTCTGCCCGTGTCGGAAGTTTTTGGGCTGATTTAGCATGTCGAATCGGTGGCCGAGCACGTCGGTCAGAGATATCACTCTGATTGGTCGTTCAGTTTAAGCGAATCAGTGCACGAGAAGAGAAACGGAAGAGAGGAAAGCAAGCCAACGAGTAAAGTCAAGAGGAAAAACACAGAAGGCTCTTCTCATTTTTCATCTTCATCTCATGTGATCATTCCAATACGAGGATATTTTCACAACGACATGGCCATCTGGAATGAAGCTAAGTGGTGAGTGGAAGTGATGTGGAAATGGTCGGCAAACGCCGCTTTGTTTCATGTACGTATCATTACAATGGCTTATATATCCACAGTCCTCGGCTTTCCGTTTTCCCTTTTTGAATGACGAATACGGACTACTGCTGCCTGCTGGTGTGGAGAGTTACTTCATCTCACGCAGGCGCAGAACGTACGTGGTAGTTGGCGACTTGAAGCGACGCAACAGTCGGCCTTCATCGCCGCTAGTTCTTTGATATCGGGTTGATGTGTCTGGGCCTTAAGATATTAAGTCATTTGCGCTCTTGGTTTTTGTTTTTTTTATGTGGCTAGAGGGTCTTGTGTACTTACTTGTCCAGGATAGTGTACTCGCCCTCAGACTTGAACAGAGCTCCCAGCCTGGCCTCCATCAAAATGTAGATCTTCTCTGTGGCGTTATCTGAGAGATGAACAGAAAAACACACGTGAACACATTTGTTGAGTCTTCACACTTTGTTGCCAGGCCCGTGTGTGGAATAAATCCAGACTCATCCCAAGACTCCTTATTAAATCCTGTACTGCTGTTACACGGAGGCACACTTTAAACAAGAACACATCTCATTACAGAACACAAACCATAAGCACATAAAGACAAATTAAAGAGTGCAGACGTGACAGAGATAATGAAAATCTTCACTTTTAATGCTTTTTACAACACATTCCAGTTGTACTGCAAATCGCTTAAAATCAATTTAAAATTGGCAAAAGAAGTGTGTAAATTATAGAAATGAATAGAGCCTGACTGAACTAAGCTTTATGTTTCAATTTATTTAATACTCTATGTTTTTATGTTTGCGCTAACCTATTAACTTACTTGTATTCCACTTCTTTAATGTTTTTACTGTTTTTGTTATTTGTATATTCATTGTTCCATAAAGCATAAAAAAGAGAAAGTAGGTATAAAAAGACAAAGATATAGACACAGTAAATCCACAGAAGTGAGGCCAAAGAGACAGTCAGTAATGGCAGAAAAAAAGATAATGTTTGCTGAATAGCATAAAGGGAAAGCTACGGTGGCAACCAAAGAGGTTTACTAGACCCTCTGTGTTGTTTATGGCAATAAACAGAGAACATTATCCATCTGCAACATTTATGATGTAGTCTAACAAGGTAAAGGTCTTCATCACATGACAATTGACAAACAAAACAAAAATGTTTTCAAGGTGACATGAACACAAACATCTCAGCAGGTATTTTCTCCTTTTCTTTTCTGTACAGCTTTCAAACCTCACAGTGAATGTAATGAGGTGGGAATGAAGATATTGATTGATTTGATGAAAAATGCTCTGGTCATTTTTTAAAGTCTGCCATCTAAATAGCCCCCTGCAGAATGATTTATGTTTATTGAACCGAATTTCATGTATGATAAACGGCAACTCATGAAGCACGGTTCAAATCCAGGTATCTAATAGCCGTGCCAAATGCAAGTGTGCTGAACCTCAATGTCAAGTCCTGTTTCGTAATAACATAGTGAGCCATAAAGTCAAGGTCAGGTATGGAGCCCATCATGTGGCTACAACCAATCAACCAGCAACTGGGCTTATTGAAAAGTTGCAACCTCATGTAGGATAACTGCCTGGCATTTTGGGAAACTGGATGTCCCTGGAAAACTGGCCAAATGGGGATTTTGAGAAAGATAATAGAGGGGAGATTGAGAACAACAGGCAGGGACAACAGTTGTGATTCAAGAGGGCAAAAACCAAACGGCCCGAGACAGTGAGACGCAAAAAGAGAGAGAAGGGGGCAGCATCAATAAAAGATGTTTCTTCCCCACAGTGGTGTGACAAATGACTGCACAGCTCAGACCTGCTGCTGCTGCTGACAGCCCTCAACTCAAATGGCAACAAAGGCAGCGAGAGGAAGAGACAGGCACAAAAAAGAGACAGAAAATAAGAACAATGAAAAACAAAAACAGGTGCATGTGGAGGCAAAGAGAGCGATAACAAAATGAGGGGGGGGGGGGGGATTGGATGAAGATGGAGCAAGAGAGAGAGGATGGGAGATAAAAAAGAGAGACTGAGCTGATACAGAAAAAAAAACAACATTCATTGGTATTCCAAGGCGGTCTCCCATGCAGCATAGCACCGGCGGTGCAGTCAGGATGACCGACTGTGCTTCAACAGTGCCCCCTGCAGGAGCAACGAGGTTATGACAAACTTGTATGATGAATCTAGGTCATCCTTTAAAAAACCCACCAGTTTCTCTCACGGGGAACCAAAAACTACAGTAGGAGGGCAACAGAAAAACACTAGCCACCTCTCTGGAGTCTTTTTTTTTAATGTATTTGAACAAGGATATTACTTTTTTAAGCGACCTGATTTGAGCTTCATCCACATTTCTCAGGTCTGACTCTGAACAACACACACATGTAGACGACATGAACAAAGCTGTTGGTTTATGTTACAGTGATAGGCCTGTTTCCACGGACGACATTTTGACGTAGGAAAGGCACAGGTGTAAATAATAAAATGAAAGATGGCTGAATTATATTTAGCTGCTTCAGTTTCAAGGTCCTGGTGTTGTGCATGCTGGCTCACTGCCATGGCTCACTGGGACTCTTGAATACAACGGAGTCATCGTTGATGTTATTAGTAACACCTGCTCCTACTCTGACAAGTCAAAATGCCAAAAAAACAAAAGATATTTTAATAACAATGTTTACAAACTAGAATTACCACCTCGCGGTTGTATGCCTCCGCCAACCAGTCAAGTTGCAGTTTACATCCAAATCTGTCCAAAATGTCATCACTTCATCCTATTAGACATTTGTGTGAAATTGTCATAATTAGCTAATTAATTCTTGACTTAAGGTCAAAAACGTGTTTTGTGAGGTCACAGTGACCTTGACCTTTGACCTCCAAAATCGAATCGGTTCGTCCTTGAGTCCAAATGGACGTTTCTGCCAGATGTAATGAAATTCCCTCCAGGTGTTCCTGAAATATCGCTTTCACGAGAATGGGACGGACGTAATATCACAGTGACCTTGACCTTTGACCACCAAAATCTAATCAGTTCATACTCGAGGCCAAGGCTGCGGTCGAATAGTAAAAGAAATTACCTCCTATGTCTTCTCCTAGACCTCGATGGAAAGCGTCATGAGGTCAAGGAAATTTGAAGGAAGATTCATAAGAACATTTGCGGAGAGAAGAGAATACGGCTGTACTTACACTGGGTTACGGACTTTATTTATATCACCAATGAGTACAGTGACAAACTCAGTGCTGTACAATTCAAGTGAAGACTCCTGTCCAAAACAGAATCACACCTCTTAAGAAGGATGTTTTCAATTCCTCCGTAGTGTACAACTAAACAGCGACGGCAGATGTTATTGATGGCCGAATGGCGCGTCGCTTTAAATGTTGCTGCCGCAAGGAATTTTGGGACGGCATTATCTCCTTTCCTTTCTTAAAGGATGGTTCAGTGTATCCTATGCTAAAGGAGATAAGAAAGGAGGCATTGAAGCACCTTTCCTTAGCATTTAGAGAATTTGACCAGCTCTTATCATGGCTGCCACTTAGATACTTTGGGTCATTTCACTCCGTTAGGAACCTTCCTAAGCAAAAATGACTATTCGACCGCAGCCCAAGTGGACGTTTGAGCCAAATTTGAAGAAATTCCTTCAAGGTGTTCCTGAGATATCACGTCCACGAGAATGGGACATATGGACAACCAGAAAACATAATGCCTCCAACCATGGCTGTTGCGGAGGCATAAAAAAAAATCAGTTTCCTACTGTAAACTTAATATGTAGTTGATAAATAAATTATACATATTGGGCTGGAATACATTGATGATTATTTTCTTTGTGGATTATTTTGCCGTTACAAACACATTAATTTTGGATTGTGCCGTTAAGAAGACATCACTCAAAATTGCAAAAACACTTGTTAGTGCAACCTGTACATAGAAATCATTAGCTAAGTTCATACACAAATATATTTAATTGTCTTTTGTTTAAGTCTGACAGGGCCATTTTACGTGGGTGAGTCTACATGCACTTGGAGGACAGATTATGTTTCTAATGAGCCTACGTGAACATCAGTTATGCCTTAGCATTGATTACTGTACATCCATGTGAAGCGTCTGCCTAGTTGTAGATAAAAACAGAGTTCCAGTCACAGATAGTCCCCTGTCAAACAACTAAAAACAGTCTTATTTCATCAGCTAACTCTTATCCAAAGGCTAGAAGCTCCTCCAACACATTATGGTGCAGAAATCCCTTCCTCTGGGTGCAAATTTGCCAAGGCAGCACTCCTCCTCTGTTAATTTGTTTTTGTTTGTTCTTTCTGAATAAAAAAACACCCATCACCCACCAGGGAAACAAGATTTCCAGCCAGAAAACCTTGTCCTGAGGCTTAAAACATTTAAGCAACATCGTTCAACAAAACTATCAATCCTGGTAATTCAAGTAATCCACAAGACAAACATGTTTGTGGGAAGGATACGTGAGCATATATTTCTTTTTCCCTCCTACAATGACTTGAAGTAAGTACAGACGACAAAAACATTTCAGAGAAACAAGCTCCACAGAGAAGCATTCAGTCCCAATCAGCACATCAGGGGTTCTTTATGTCGCCACGAGTGACCAAACACTGATTTTCAAGAGCCAAAGCTGTGGCCCAATTTCATACTACACACAAGTTTTAGGCAGGTTTTGAGTATGTAGTGTGGTCACAGTAGAAAAGTGACAAAATAAATATACTCAAAACAGTCAATATGCATACTTAAAAAACCTATATCTTTGAGAGAGCTGTTGGTAGACACTTTTCTCACGGAATCAAATGCACTAAAGACAACGTGAAGCTACTCACAGCTGGAAATAAATGTAAACTAACAGTGGATGGTGGTGAAACAGTTCCAGGAACACGTCAGAAAAAAACCAAATAACTATTAAATGTTGGAGAAACATTTTGCTGTCTCTTTGTTAAAGGGTAACTTGGTTTTTCCCACGTATTTGTGTCTGAGTGACTAATGTGGACAACACTTTAGGAAATTGCTCCAGTATTGAGAGAGTACGCTGCAGACGGCAGCTGCTAAACGGGCTGTAATGTAATCGCTCGGGGCAACCTGGCACCGTCAATGTACGTCCACTAAAAGTGCTTGTTTTCGTCACTGCCAGGCTCAGATTGTTATTATAAGTGTCTGACAACATTATGGAAAGGACCCTACAGAGGAATAATAGTTTTTCTTTAAATTTAGCTTGATCCAGCCTGTTTGTGTCATGTGACTTGTTGCCGGAAGACAACGGCGGAAATGTTCGGGGATAGTAGAAGAGTGCCGATGTTGCCGTGACAGGCTCTGATCGTTATTACAGAGTCTTGCTCAAGGAGAAGTCTCGCTCTGAAATCTCGCGAGACGATGTGTTGCCGGAAGACAGCGGTGGAAACAGAGTAGAGTTTGTTGTGTTGGAGTACAGAAAGCGTAGCTTAGTGTTATCTAAAAGATTTTCAATGTCATGGCTGAATATTGAGATGATTTCGATACTGTGGATGCAACATGAGATTTCACAACGAGACTTCTCCTTGAGCTGGACTTGGACACAATAACAAATAGACCGGATAAAGCGAAGGTAAGAAAAAACGTTATATTTCTCTGTAGGGTCCTTTCCATAATGTTCAGACACTACAATCTGTGCCTGTCAGTGGCAAAAAAAACACTTTTAGTGAACGTTACATTGACAGTGAGGAATTGCCCCGAGTGATTACATTGCAGCCCGTTGCAGCATCGCTGTCACTCAATACTGGACCAAGTTCAAAAAGTATTGTCCCCATTAGTCACAGCTCCGTGCAAATCACCGAAACGAAAACACAGACACATCTCCAACAGTATGATAATAATAATGCACTTTGCGTGTCTAGTCTGATAGTCTGTAGATTATGTAGCCTATAGATGAGATATATTTTAATAAAATACAGTTGTACCGACAGAATACAGTAGAACACAAAAGCCGTTTCCATGCCGCGAGGCAGACAAGCGCTTGTGTCTGCCTGTCTACTCACATGTGGAGCGCACTGATCCCGCAGATCCAAGCGGGTCGTCAAATGTGGTGACAAATAGGCATTAACGTAACATAATACTGATTCATATTTGATCAGCGTGGCCTAGTTTGACCATTTGGTCGGAGTTCGTGAATGATTGACAGCCGGCTCTCAAAGACAGCAGCTGGGCAGCAGACCTCAGATCAGCTCTTACTGCTTGTTTTCCTCTGGTCTGTGAAATCTTGCAGATGCCGTTAGGAGCACCAGCAGACACAGAGGCACATGATTTTTTTTTCAGGTTACCTGTTTCATGTACTACTCCGATATAGCGACCGTTTTATAAAAATAACTTTTTTTTTTAATCATATTTGCTCCAATCTCGCCTACTTCAGCTTTAATGTGCCCCAGGACACATTTGCGTACACACTGCTAAAAGAATGTGTCCATATGTGGCGATCGGATCTCAATCCGTCCTCAGTGCGTCTTGAGTGCGTTCACATCTGTACTTAGAGCTGTCCACTTGTGATCCAATCACTGAGGACGCATGTTAATACCAGGTCTGAACAGGGCCTTTGGATGACATCCAACGGCGCAAGTATAAACCAAAAAGAGTATACTATAAAGATTAGTATGTAACTAGGACACATCACTTGTGTCAAGCTTCGTCTCTCACCTTTGACCTTGACATACAAGAACTCCGCGTTAACACAGAGGGCCAGGTTGCTTGGCAGTGTCCAGGGTGTTGTCGTCCAGGCGATCAAAGCCACATCCTCATTCCCAACCATTGGGAAGTTGATGATCACCGACGGGTCCTGAACGTCCTGGAGACAAAAATTAAACAGAGATTAAGTCAATTCAATATTTACATCCAAACAGAGGATGAGGTGTGATGGGGGTTGTGATTTGTGCCAACCTTGTAGTTCTGGTGGGACTCAAAGTTGGACAGGGGGGTGTTGCAGGCAGTGGAGAAAGGCATGACTTTGTTACCTCGGTAAACCAGACCCTTGTCGTACAGCTGTTTGAACACCCACCTGAATGAATAGAAGACGCATGAAAAAAACATAAAGAAGGAAGGAGAGACAAACTGCACACAAGAGGACAGACTCAAGAAACCGATTAAGTCTGGTTTGTATTGCATTTCTTATTATATAATGCTTTAAGTGTTTTACTCCAAGTAGATTGAGGTTATTCATTATCATCTCCTGTGACCTAAGTGTTTGAAGCATGGCTGAAAACTAAATTTCCTTTGGGATCATAATCAGGTTAAAGTTGAAGAAATGATTAAGTGGAGTAGATATTTTCAGGGCTCCAGACAGCAACCATTTAGCTGCATTTTGTGACTATTTTTGGAGACAGTGCGACTACATTTTATAACTAGGAGCATCAAAGCAACCTGCAAATATGCCCCCCATTTTTTTTTTTGTTTTTTTTAAATCATCATTGTATATCATGTGAAACACTTGGAGGGAGTGAGAATTTGTGTTTGTGCCATCCACATCAACAACGGTGCGCGGGTTTGTGGTAGCAAAAGTGTTGGTGTATTCGTTGCATGCTTAAAAAGTAACATTTATCAACGGTGAGAGAGACTGGTATTATTACGAACGCACTTATTTTTGCACTCTAATGAACACACTCATTTCTGCCGAAAGAACATCACGATTGATAAGATGACAGACATCCTTTTATTCGTAATGGTGGCTATACAGTAGCTGTGAATTGCACAGCCCCAGTGTGCGACAGAGGAGAGACAAATAGTAATAATAACTATTTATATAGCATCTTCCAAAAACTAAGCTACAAGGTGCTTTACAATAAAATATTATAAAAATGATTTATTAATTACAATAAATACCATAAATTAAGAGACAAGATAAAAGTGAGTCTTAGGAGATTTAAAGGAAGATACTGAGTTTGCCTGAATTGGAACACATCATCAGACGTTCGATCAGTTAAAAAATGATAATACCTTTATAAGATTAGCCCATAAGACTCGACTGCACAATTATTTTTCAATTAACGATTTTTACTCTTAAAGCACTAATTCACTTTGTGACTTTTCCTTTGAAATAAAACAGCACATTGTTATTTCTGTAAATTCTCTCTTTAGTACCGAAGCATTTATTAATAATACATTTAAAATGGAAAAAAAATATGTTTTTGTTGCGCTGCCTGACGATTAAGTGGTGCACTCTTGCGCTGGTGTTACTAAAATGTTCAGTAAGGAGCACCAGTGCTCCAAGTGGAAAACGTTAGTCTGGAGCCCTGACATTAAATCCAAACAAATCTCTGATGAAAATGACTTTGTGTTATTAGTATATCAAATAGGGCCTACATTTAATTCCTTGTATAAAAGTAAAATACAAATGATGCATCTTTAAGCCAAAACTCATGAGATGGTAAATTTGACATTCATACCAGACAGTCTCCATGAACCATGGGTAGAGAGTCTTGTAGTCATTGTCGAAGTCAATCCACCTTCCCATTCGCCTCACTGAAGTCTACGAATAAAAACAAACATGCACATAGCAAATCAAAGGAACATAATAATTATTAGAATATTATTTTTAGGTCCATCCTCATCAAGGCTCATATAAAAAACACATGTATTGTACATGTGAGATATAGGACACAAAACTGGCCTTACAAGTACGGTTAAAAAATACTCTCACATAATGTGCTTTCCCGTTTGCTCACCTCCCACTCGTTGGAGTATCTCATGACAATGTTTCTGCACTGCTTGTTGTACTCAGCGATGCCCATCTTGGCCACATCTTCAGGCCCTTTGATCCCCAAAGTCTTGTCAATCTCATACTCCTGCAAAAACAGAAAGGAACATGAGACAAGTGAATAATCAAAGGATGAATCTGTAAATCTACGCAGAACTTATAGAACAATATTCAGAATCAGAAATACTTTATTGATCCCTGGGGGGGGGGAAATTGGGACGTTACAGCTGCTCTTATATAAAAGCACAAAAATGTAAGAAAATAGAAAAAGGAGTATGTAACATGTAGATAATGTACATAATGATACAATATATAACCCAATATATGTAGAGAAATATAAATAAATGAAAAAATAAGAAAAATAAGAAATATGTACAAATATGTGCATCAGACACATACAATATATAACCACAGTGTAAATAGGTACATACAAAATGCTGAGAAGTGGGATCTATTAAGAGTGTTAAATATAAATTCAAGAATGGTATGAATAAGAATTAAATAACAATATTCAGGATAAGAGATTCTTACCACAGGCAGGCCGTGACAGTCCCAGCCAAAGCGCCGGTCCACATGGAAGCCGCTCTGGTGGGCGTATCTAGTAACAATGTCCTTTATGGTGCCAGCCAGGATGTGCCCATAGTGGGGTAGACCCGTGGCAAAAGGAGGGCCGTCGTAGAAGGTGTACCTGGTTGGGAAATGAGCAATTAAATATTTTAAAAGGGCGACTGTATTTTCTCTGTGATAAAAAAATAGGTTGCATATCAGATGATAAGGCAAGATGACTATGATGTCTGGAAACACGTTCCTCTCAACCAAGCGTGCAAGACAACAGACACACAACATTAACACTGGCCGTTATACGAGTGTAGTCATGGTTTTTTCATACAGAAAAAAAGCATCTTAACTGCTCTGTGTATCTCTGTATATAACAAACAGTGAAAGTATGGAGAAACAGATGCTTTTGTTTGCCATATGAAGTTCATGCTGCTCATTTTTTGCTGACACCGACACGGGTACTGGGAGACGGTAACATGGTAGCGTTATTAAGCAAATATATCCTGACAGTGTTGGTGACGGTCTGTTTGTGTCCAAAGTTCCTCTTAACTACAGCAATTTTGCTTTGTTTAGCAAATGTCATCATGACTTTCAATCTTTTGTTGGCTAAAAATGAAAAAACTAAATCAAAATAATTTTTAAAGGTAATTGATATATAAATCCTGCAATTATTCTCAAAGTAAGAGAAATGAGAAGGGATTTCATAATTGTATGCATGTTTCACCATCAAGGATTTTTTTCACACCCTTTTCCCATTTATTGTGGTGAAATAACTTTATAAAGACAAACACAATTTCTTGTCCCTTAACATTACATTTCTATGCTGACTGCCTTTTAACATATGACAAACATTGCTATTAACTTATTAAACTGACTTCAATGCTTCATTGTTTATTACTGCATGGTTTCATATGATTGACAAGTACTGATACTCATGAGTCTAACTGGTTAGCCAGGAAATGCAACGTCTTTACTTGGCAGCACAACAGCTGGAATGACAATCCCTAAAAATAATTCTTTAACCACTGCCAGCATTAAAGATACAGCAAAATGACTGTTAAGTCTTAATTCATTAAGTCTTCATAGTAGCTTCCCACCAAAATATTTTAGAATATATTTTCTTAATGTAAAGCATATTTTAACATTGATTACAATTTAAAGATTAGTTTAACTAGAAGCTTAAAATGAGTCGTGCTAATGTGACGGAGTGTCATACTAAATTGTGGATACAGTTTTTCAATTTTATATTTTATCCCACAACGAAAACATTTCAAAACAAAGAAACTTTAATTCAAGCTGTCTTGAGCGGTTATTTAACTAAATTAACTCATCTTACACTTCAACAGCTTGCCGTGATAGTATATTTTGCTTAGTATATTAATAAATATACACAAGAAACAGTTGGATTTACTTGGGCCTGTTCTTGGACTGTTTGAGGCATTCCTGGAAGCAGTCCTTAGTTTTCCACAGCTGCAGGATCTTCTCCTCCTCAGAGGTAAAGTTGATGGACTCAGGGACTGGCTCCACCATGGCGTCTGCCAAAACACAGAAAACAATAAACTCAATAAACTTGTTGAGCAGGAATAGACTGAAATAAATCACAGTGCATGTGTCAAGAACATCATGCAATGAATCTTAAATGTTTCCCCATTTAGGGCTATAGTGTTAATTAAGTATTACCCAGTCTTAAAACTCACTTTTATAGAATGGCTTTTTTTCCAATCAGCTGAATTTTAGTCTTTTGCATGCTGAAGTGTATGTATGTGCATATGTAATTTTATGAATATGTATATGCTTGTTTCTTTATTTTCCCATTCTATTGTTTTTTATTGAATTATTTATGTTTCATTGTATTCTGCTGTCTATTTAAAAGTCGTGACGGCTGATCTGATGCTTAGTGGAAGACTGTTCCAGAGACGGGAAGCCAGTACTGCAAAAGCTCGATCACCTTTTGTTTTTAACCTGGTCTTTGGAACAGTTAAAAGACCCAGACTGGCAGACCTGAGGGGTCTGTTTGTTTGGACAGTACCGTGTGAGGAGCTCAGTTATATACTCCGGTGCCAGGTCATTCAGAGCTTTATATGTGATTATATATAATGAATGCGTGCTGGAAGTACTGAGGGCCAATAATGGATATTTTAATGGGTGTTGTGAATTTCCTTGGAAAGCACTTTGTGCTTTGGGCTTGAAAAGTGCTCTACAAATAAAATTATTATTATTATTGACCCACAACGCTACGTATCGTTTGGGACAAGTTAAAAATTAAAACTACATTTTATGTTAACATTATTAGTGACTGTGCGCTGCTCTTCATCGGAGGTGGAAAACTAACAGAAGACACTTCTGATCTCAGCATTGTGTGACTTATTGTCTAATAAGAAAAAAATTAAGACATTTCAAAGAAGTTATTTACTAATTATTATCTATTTATCAGCAGACATGGGAATAAAGCATATCAATTAACTTTGTATTCTTTTTCCTGGAAATGTATTAAATTAATTACCAGTTATTGAGAAATAGCAGAATATAATTATGAAATAATGTTTATAATAAAGTAATTTTTGATAAATTGTGAGGTAAATATTGGGGGTAATTTGGCAGTAATTCCAAAGAAATTTCAAATAGGTTACTTGCTAATTATCACCTAATTACAGTGAAATATGTGGACCTGTAAAATGAAGTGTTACCCAATATTTAATTTAGGCTTTAGAATTGCTTTTTAAATATAATATTTTTTAATATAAGGAAAACCTGTCTGCCATGGTGGCAGGTGACCTGACATTTGTACCTGCCACAGCCAACATTTACCCTGTTATTTGGAAGGTGGCAGGTGCTGATTTCAAGGTCTGATCTCCTCAGATCCTTATGGGTTTTATTAATAGCTGACTTGTTAAATCCTGTCAGTGCTCTGTAGTTTGTCAACAGAACATGCAGTCCTTTTCAACATTTTATGTGCCAAAAGTCAGGCTATTTAATATATAATTACCACGTCAAACATTCAACTACAATACAAATACAAACTACTTTATTCTGGTGAATAAGTGACTTTCTAACATCAGCTAGTTCACATGTCTGACGCCTCCTTGTTGTTAGCTAGCAGGCTAAAGCTAGCTGGTTAAAGCTTCAGTTAGTTATCTTGTAGCTAAAACAGACAGTAAAGTTAGTTAAAGGCAGCAGTTGAGCGTTCACACATACTATCAGATGAACAGTGAAGTGTGTGGCTTTAATTCAACCTTTATGTGGTGAATATAGAGTTTGAATGGAGGAGATACTCACATGTTGTCTGTCTCAGGCTGCCAACAGAGACACAAGAAATGATGCAAGCTGGAGGCAGCGTCAGCGGAAGTGACGACATCACGCAAAGTTTGATTTGTTGCATGAAAATAAAAATCAGACTTTTAAATCTGCGTGATTAACAAAATAAAAGAAAGGAGCATTTTATGCTACTTTATACTTCACTATATTTTGAAGACAATAGTGTACTCTTTACTCCACCAATTTTTTTTGACAGGTTTAGTTACTAGTTACTTTGCACATTCAGATAATTAATACAAAATATAATGAACTATTAAACTTTTTTTATTTTTTTTTATTGAATTACAATTTACAAACAACATGGCTCATAGATCATTGCATTAGAGTAAAAGGACAAGGTGCATACAGAATAAGAACAAATAAAATATGTAAAATTATACATGAAAATAATAATAAATTAAATTAAGGGCTATGGGGCTGTACCTGTAATTCATATTCTTCTGTTATACTACGAAGTTTCAATGCATTTTTGTTTTTCATGACTTTAAGGGCTTTTATGTAAGAAAGAAACTCAGAATGAAACACATTAAACCTATATAGGTTTCACTTTTATATACTTGGATTTGTGCAAATACAATTTTCCAAGAATGAGAATGTTATTCAGCAGAAAGTCATCTTTGTTATTGTCCATGACAAGACCATAAACAATGTCCTTTTGAGAGAAGTTTCCCAGATGAGAAACTTTTGGGAAAAGCCAGTCATGTATATCAAGCCATAAAGCTCCAGAATACATACAATGAAAAAATAAATGATCAGTAGTTTCAGTATCATCACAAAATTCACAGTTATTGGTTTCAATGCGGACTTTTAAATCTGCGTGAACTACAAAATAAAAGAAAGGAGCATTTTATGCTACTTTATACTTCTACTTCACTATATTTTGAAGACAATAGTGTACTCTTTACTCCTCTACATTTTTTTTGACAGCTTTAGTTACTAGTTACTTTGCACATTCAGATAATTAATACAAAATATAATGAATTATCAAACTACCCAGCAGGATATAAAGTAGCTGAAATTAGCCCCACCTTTATAACAGCTGCAACGTTAAAGATATGTACACATTAATCAATTAAACAATTGTAATTCAGTGATATAATATACAGTATATATATATATATTTTTTATATATATATATATATACTTTATTTTTTCCCTTGTTTCGAGGTTGTTTTCATATATGCAATTTACAGTTCGTAATTACAATAGTTTATAAACCAATTTTTAAGTAGTTGAGCTTATAGACAAACTCATTAAGTACACTAGAGAAAACAACTTCAACATTCAAAATTGAAATAAAATTAAGAAAAGACATCATAATAATAATAGTAAAAATAATAATAATAATAATAATAATAATAATAATAATAATTATAATAATGCTAAAAAGAAAGATTAGAGTTAAAAAAAAAACACAAAACAAAGAAAACAACAATAATAATACAAAAATAAGAGTAATAATAAATTAAATAAACAAATAAGTTAATAGAAAATAAAAAGGGTGGGAGGGAGCGCAAATATATAGTTATATCATTTACATGGGCACACACATGCATCCTCCTTCACGTCTAATATATTATTTTTTATTTATTTATTATAATGAAATGGGCCATTCTGCATAATGAGTACTTTTACTTTTGGTACTTTAAGTATATTTTGAATGCTGGACTTTTACTTGTAACTAAGTATTTCTAGACTGTGGTATTGCTACTGTAAAGATATAAGTACATTTCCCACCACTGATTTACTGACACTCAAAAGATTTAATTGATATAGTTTGGAAATTCCATACATTAATCTTTTTTGTTTATCTACCACCTTTTTTTTAGTATCTCACTATAAGGATTCCTTGGAGGCAACGAAAGGTTTCTGACATACATGGTAATCATACTGCTAAACTTCACATCTATTTATTATTGAATCTATTAAAGTACTTCTTTTTTATTTCCTTGTCATGCTTTGCAGTATTCTGGTTTGGGGAATGAAGACAGGGAGGGTATTGCAATTTGTATTTTTGCTGAAGGAAGGGTAGTCTGACTTTTTTTTAGGGAGCACAGGAGAGTCTTTTTTCTTTCAGCCTTCATCCTTGTGTGATTTATTATAAACTGGAAAAACAAAGTTCGGAAACTTGTGTTTGGTTGATTATTTCTCTGTTGTTACAATGCTAATTGGCATTGTATTTTACATCGTTGAAAAGCCTGTTTAATAGGCTTCGCAATGATGTCCAACTTGTAAGGATCATGCATTTGTGGGATGAGCAGCACAGCTGATTATGTGGGTAGCGCCCAAGAAAATTTTTCCAAAATGCTCTGTCAGTGGTAAACAGTGTATTCTCCTGTTGGTATTGACTCTTGTTTTGAGTTGTTTGGTGGATTGGATGATTGAACTCTCTATCAGTAACAAGGAACAAACAAGACATATTGGCTATTTTACACTTTATTCATTTAATACAATATGTCAGGAGCCTCAGTAGCTGTGGAAGATTCATACGCAGCCACAACAGCCTGGCACCTCCGCCTCATGCTGGTCACCAACCTGGTCACACGTTGCTGTGGGATGGCGTTCCATTCCCCAACCAGGATTCATTGCAGGTCAGCCAGCGTGGTTGTGTTGGTCACTCTAACAGGTACAGCACGCCCAAGCTGATCCCACAAGTGTTGAATTGGGTTGAGGTGTGGACTCTTGGCAGGCCGTTCCATTCTCTCTACTCCCACATTGTGGAGGTAGTCTGTGATAACCCTGGCTCTGTGGGGGCGAGCGTTGTCATCTTGGAGGATGAAGATGGGTCCCAGATTGTGGAGATATGGGATCACCACTGGCTGCAGAATCTCATCCCGATATCTCACTGCAGATGGCCTTCAATGATGACAAGCCTCGTTTTGCCAGTGAGGGAGATGCCGCCCCACACCATGACACTGCCCCCACCAAAAGCTGTCACATCGGTGCAACAATCAGCATAGCGTTCTCCGCGTCGTCTCCATACTTTGACCCTGCCATCCAACTTTCGCAGACAGAACCTGAACTCATCACTGAACATGACATTCCCCCACATGTTCAGGTTCCATTGTCTGTGTTGTCGACACCAGCGCAAACGGGCCTGACGGTGAAGGGCAGTCATTGCAGGCTTCCTGGTAGCCTTATGAGAATACACTGTTTACCATTGGCAGAGCATTTTGGAAAATCTTTCTTGGGCGCTACCCACGTAATCAGCTGTGCTGCTCATCCCACAAATGCATGATCCTTACAAGTTGGACATCATTGTGAAGGTAAATAAACAGGCTTTCAAACGATGTAAAATACAATGCCAATTAGCATTGTAACTACAGAAAAATAATCGACCAAACACAAGTTTCCGAAAAAAAATTCCAGTATATAAAAAAAGAAGTCAAATAGTTAGATCAAAGAGCCGTCTTTAAAATGCTCCACAGATCAAAAAGGTGCATTTTACATACAGAGGAACAATCCTGTTTGTGTCAAGGTTTTGTGTTAAGGTTTTGTGTTCCTCCTCACCATCAAACCAGCAGCTAAGGGAACGTAATGTGAAATTAAGCTCAAATGTAACCTCCATGCATCAAGACCATGTAAGTTTTTTTTGCTTAAAAAATGTATTTGTTTATTTTGCAATAATTTTGCACAACTGTACTTCTTATTAGTCCCTAATTTTAAGTAATACATTAGGATGGAAGCTTTATCTTTCCAATTCGACAGAAAAATAAAACACTAATGCTTTTTTAATAATAAATGTCATACTCTGCCATGGATGCTTTTTAAATCCCACTTTTTAACATGTTAGTATCTCCATTCCTGCCTTGTCTAATCTTTGTCCAGGTGAAGAGAAGAGAAACCAAAGAGCTGGAAAAATTCTAAATGAATGAGGGTGCTGTGTTTCATCACACAGGGATACTATCCGTTGCTGGGACAGAAAACTCCAGTAACATGAGGAAAGTGGAGACTTTTTGTGGGAGTGGCGAGTGTGTAATCCACAGATAACCCGAGTTCGACCTTGTTTTTTTTTTATATGGAACTATGCAAGATAGACAGATTGTGATTTCTAAACCATACAGTAGGCCTTTTTTGTGATTTTGATGAACCAAGACAACAAATATTGCTTTGGACTAATCCCAGGCACCCAATCAAGTGATTCCTTCTATAAAAGCAGACTGAGGCAGTTACAATAAAAGGAAAAATCTGATGTTGGTTTGTTAACAAAGCATAGCTTTATTGTGATGGTGGAAACACAGTCTATGGAACGCAGACAGACATGGAGATGACCGGAGGGCAGCCTATTTCGCTCAAGGCGCTTGAGCTGCTTTTGCCGCTTGAGCCTTCTGCGCCGCCTTCATGCCCTTCTTGTTGTGCTTCTTAGCAAAGCGCATGTTCCTCAGGAACTTTGGATCGACCTGCAGCAAAGAAAGAAAACAAACAGTGAAGTGAACAGGTGGGACTCAAATGTGGAAGTGCTGCACAATTCCAAGATTAATTTTTTAAAGCAAAATAATCTACCAACTTTCAACACAATAAAGCAAAAGACACAAAGGTTCAAGCTGGAAAAATGCAAACCAAACATTTGTTAATCTGCATTAGAGTAGTGTAGTTACATATCAGGGATTCAAAAAACACACTAGATGGTAACATAACTACCTCACTAGTACCTGGCCTTAACTGGTCTCAACAGTAACAACTTTGACAATAAAAACAGCATTATTTCCCAGGCATCCCTGTGTGGAGGGAAAAATCCTGTAAGTGAAAGCACAGTTGATCAAAATCAGATCAGCCTGCCATTCAGAACCTAACATTGAATGGAGTATCTTAAGGGGATGTGCTTAGTTTTATACTTGTGTAACAATGCTGCAATGTCAGCTGAGCAAAACTGCATTTCATAAAGTTTTGACAACAACCAGCTACAACTGCACACCACTTATACTCTGAAAAATAGTTAAACTTTCCCACAATACATTGAACAGCAATATACAGGAGGACGACTTCCAACGATGTCATTGTAGCATGAACATTTTCAACAAAAATTCTAAATCATGCAACTCTAATTGTTCAGTCTGAAAGCCTGCCTTGAAAGTAATTGCCATTAACTTTTCATATAAGACACAATGATGACAATTTTGGATTGAACAGTGGTGTGAACAGACATTTATCTAAAAAAAAATTACAATTACTAAATTACCTCTTAAAGTGAACCACTAGGCTAAAAAGGAAAATGTAACTTGCATTACTCTCCAGACGAGGCTTGACATTATTCGAGTGTCACCTAAACCACAAAAGAACTAAAGAGCTTCCTCTCAGCGCATTTACCCACATTTTAGAAGGCGCGTTACTGCAGTAATCTGACTTCTTTACACAATTCTCTGGACAATTTACATGAAAATCCCTGTTTCTATAATTGAGGAAAGAATGAAAGAAACCAGATTTCCCTTACAGGATTTCTCCTAAAGGAAGCCAAATGTCTGGCTAGGTTTACACTACTCTGCTTTTTACATGTAAATGAAGACCTCAGACATTGACTGTTTTGAAAGGAAATATTGGTACTTGTACGGATGCATGATCATATTCAAAAATAATCAAAAAAAAAAAAACAGACTGAAACTGGCAAAGAGTAGTCTCCATAAATCTGTGCTGGTTTCCACAACTAATCCGTTTTCACGCACATTTGTGCTCACAAAGCCTGTCCTTAGCATTGTAGTTAGTCCATATGCTCAAACACACAAACACTCAATGTATAACTAATATTCTTAACATGAATAAAACCATGGATCCACAATAAGATCAGGGTAGGGGAGAAATCCGATCACTGAAGTACTGCATGTACAGATATGCAAGCAGGTAACTTACCACACATGCAACACACATTGTCTGATTTCCTGCACACCTAATTTCTCAGTGAACATGCAAAACATCCATCACCTATCAACAACACAGAACTGTAAGTGTACGTACCCCCTTCAGTGACTCGTAACGCTGAGATGTGGGCTTCTTGATGCCATTCCTGTGGGCTTTACGAGCTGTTCAGACAAGGGGAGAAACAACACAAAACAGTTGGTCTGTTAGTCACATTTCTTGAAACACACATCGGTCTGCTTGCAGGTCTGCTTGCAGGTCTGCTTGCAGGTCCCCCCAGAGTCAAAACTAAACATGCAGAAGCAGCGTTCAGTTTTTATGCACCAAATATCTGTAACAAGCTCCCAGAAACCTGCAGGACCGCTCCAACTCTTAGTTCTTTTAAAACAAAGCTTAAAACTTTCTTGTTTGCTGCTGCCTTTTAATAAATCAAATAATTATCTTATACTGCACTAGAGCTTTTACTCTTGTGTGTTATATTCTATTTTAGCCTCTATTTGTAGCTTGTTTTTATTTTCTAATCTTTAATGTTTTTATAACTGTTTTAATTATGTCTTAATGTTCTTTTGCACTTTGTTGCAATGTTCTTGAATGTTTATGTAAAGCACTTTGAATTGCCCTGTTGCTGAAATGTGCTATACAAATAAAGCTGCCTTGCCTCAGTGTAAAACTAAAAGCTGATATTGATGTTTTCCTGACAGTCTGCTATCAGTGTCACAGCTTACAATGTTAAAGTCAGCTCCTCAATGAGTGAACTTCACACTGCAGTCATACTTACACTGGTTGTGGGTTGTGTGATTCTTGGACTTGGCCATTTCGACACTGGTTTATCTGAAGAAAAGGAAAATTAATCTTTAGTTAGCATCACTGTTATTATCACTGTTATCCACTTCCATGCTAGCAAACGTTTGAATGGCAGCTATGAAAGCTCAGTACAATGTAAACAAGAGATGAGTTACTTCACTGTGAAAACAGTAGCAGCCAAATGTGGATGTAAAACTACATATCTGACAGTTACACTACAAGTTAAGTAGAGCTTTGTGGCTGCATGTTGAGCTGCTGCTTGTCGGGTGGCTAGCTGCTTAGCTTCACTTTACAAATGTATAATTCAACCATTAATGAGGATCACATCTAAAAC
>CAKAKR010065693.1:6090-21452 GCA_916700685.1 Adelosebastes latens
ACACACACACACACACTTTTACTACATCAGATTAGGGTGGCCTGTGACAATGGCCAGCTGTGCGGAGGTGAGAAAGTAAAGCTCTATTTTTCATTTGTCTTTTTTCACAACTACTTTTGTCACTTTTCATGTGAGCAACCGAGTGCAAAATACTTATTTGCTGTTATTCCGGTATTTTAACAATATCACGTCTCCCCCACCTTTCTATAATGACCGGCTTTCCACTCCTCCTTCCAAATCAGATCAGGTATAAGCACTTTTTTTTAACCCAACACATCGAACAAACTACTTATTTTTGAGCATAACCCAACCCTTAGAGGGCTAGCTGCTTCCAGTCTTTATGCTATAGCTAAGCTATAGTCATGTGAGGAGGTTAACAAGAGGTCATGTTTACAAGGTTTGAGCTAAATTTCCGTGGTAATGGATAAATAAAATGTTTTTCAGACAGGGCAACATCTTGGCATGAGTGTAGTCGCAACCTCACCTTGCCACCGGACTATTTCAACATCAAGATGCTGTCTGTTTTTTTAGTCATGTCTCCTCTGTCTTATTCTTTCAGAAGGGGAATTGGATTAGTCCTCCTTATTTTGTACAGAGCGCAGAGCATTGCAATATCTCAAGGTCATTTTTTCAAACTATGTAATTATATTACGGTAACTTTGGGAGCACAAATATCTTGACTAATTCAGTACCAACAGAGCGTCCACCTGAACCTGTCTGTCCCCAACAGACAACAACAAAAAAAAGAAGAAAAAAATCAAAATGAGTTGGCTAATGACTGAATATTTTTGTCAGTTCTCACACACCAATCAAACCTCACAGGACGAGAGCATTTAGTAGCCACCATCACAAAGACCAAAGAAGCTGCAGACGCTTCACATCATACACACGTGGCATGTGGCATGTGTGTGTGTGTGTGTGTGTGTTGGTGGGTGTGATACAGTATGTGTGGAGAACACACTCATACCACAGCACACTGGATCGCAAGCATGCACACACACAGGTGAGGGTTGTTGTTAGGCACAGATGGAGAAGAAGCAAGAATGGTGAGTGTGTTAGTTTAATGTACAATAAAATAATAGAAAATGGCAAGAACCTATAGCAGTGACCATACACACACACACACATACACACACACACAAACGTGCATGCAGCAGCGGTGTAACTGAGTGAACCAACAGTTCAGTTGTTTCCACATCGTGCGGCTTGAAGGTTGACGTCTGCATGCATCGGACAGTTGTCAATCATGGGTGCTGTTTGTTAAAGGGAGCTGGTTTATTCACGCAAACACCTCAGCAGCCAGACAGTGAGCTAGTCTGTCAGCATCTCTATGCAAACAACACACACACACACACACACACACACACACGTGGAAAATGTACTGCAGCCATGCAGCAGTGAGGGACAGAGGAGAGCAGAGTGATTGAAATGATGCTGATGATGAAGTTGCTGCAGGATAGAGAGAAAAAAAAAACAAGTCTTGCAAAACAGAAAGGTGACATCACGGAGAATCAGCAGGTTAGAACAGTATGTGATTGGTTAGATTACTAGAAACAGAAGATGATGGGTTCAAAGGCCAGAGCAAAACTCGGGCGTCAGCCCTGTCGCAAGAGAGAGGCAGCCAGGTCATGCTGAATCAGATCGTTGTCACTTACACTCTCTTTCTGTCTCTCTCTCTCACACACACACACACACGCACCCACACACACACAAAACACATAAGAGTGAGGTCTGTGAGTGTACTTAAAGGTACATTATGCAGTGTATGTATGCGTGCGTAAACACATTCCTTTGCCATGGCAGTTGGTCCATGCACCCTTCCCCTCCCCAAGCCCAAACAGAGGAAAAGAAGCAGCATGAGCACAAAAGAAACAGTAGACAGTCCAATGCAAATACACAGACAGGCACAGGCCGGTAGAGCCCTACATAGAGACAGTTTGGCCAAATGACATCAACAGACTGCAACACTTAACTGGAGTCCAAACTGTGATTATGAGAAGGTGGATGGTCAGGCAGCTGAATGGAGATCAGTGCTGCAGTCGGCCAAACTAAGAGGAGTCTCTATATGTGACTCTGCCGTATATGATAGACAGACGTACAGACAGACAGAAGGTCAAGCAGTAGGTTCAGTGCTTATCTGTTTTTCCAAAGAGCCTGTCAGACAGTAGAAAAACACCTCATGCAGACTGAGAAGGTGTCAGAATGTTACTTTCTCACTTCGTCAGCGCTTGGTTTGTTTTCATTTTTTGTCTCCATGGAAAGAGTAAACTTTCGAGTATATACCGTTCCCAGTGAGACCAGAGCGGCGTGGAGGTCAGGGCACTGCTGTGTTACTTATGTCTCTCACTTTCTTTCTTTCTTTCTCTCCCTCTCCCTCTCCCTGTCGGCCCTTTCAGCAGTGCTTGATGGAAAAACAATGATGGTTAAAGTACAAGAAGGAAATAGGCGCTGGAAGGTAGAGAGGCTGCTGTGTGCGACAACACAATTGCTTATGAGAAGAAACTGCAACATAAAACACAGGGAGAAGCTGTGAGGTAGATGTCTGGTTACCCACCCTTTGATATGTGATGACTGGGCTCTAATCCATAGCAACCCCTCAGCAACACCTTCCTCAATTCAATGCATATTCTCTTCATGTCTCCTACTCATGTTCCATTTAAAGAGCAGAAACTGAGGGCGGAGGCTGAAATATTATTCTTGAATATGAAAGAAGTTTAGCAAAGAATTGAGGAGCTGAGGATGGATTTTGGCCTAAACACCCCATTCCCCTTAAAGTTTCCTGACCAACGCAAACTTTCATATTCATCTCTTTTCTCAATTTAATTGCAGGCAGATGAAACAAGGCCAGTCTGAAATGGAAACAAACTGGATCCATAGATCGGTGCTAAAGATCCAGATGGATCACTAAGGTCCAGTGCAGCTCAGGTGGATGAAAGCATGAAACAGAGACGTCTACTTGTATCATCTCTATTTAATATTTAAGATATTTCTTTCAGATATCCCCGGGGCTCTTTCCTTACCCAATGATGATAGATTTAAAGTCAGGGAGGTGATGGTGTCGATGTCAGAACTTACGCACGTCATACTGCAACGGGGGCACAGTGTCAAGTCTGAGGGCTGGGTCTGCTTTGCAAAGAACTCTGGGTAGTGGAGTGAAGTAATGACCCTGATGCATGTGAAGAGGTCAGTCTGTCTTGATAACACACATAGGAAATCATTTGTAGTGTGTTTGTTGCTCGGGGATTCCCATATTGGACCATTTCATCAGGCTTTAGGCAATCATAGGAAAGTACTTAAAGGAGTACTTCACCCTTAAAATGTCCATTTCTATATCAATTACTCACCCCATGTTACCTCGAAGAAAACTTAGATTTGATCACATGCCTCAATGGGAAAGTAATTGATATGCAAATGGTCATTTTAAGCGAGAGGTTTTACCTTTAAAGAGGACATATGCTCATTTTCAAGTTCATACTTGTATTTTGGGTTTTTACTAGAACATCTTTACGTGCTTTAATGTCCAAAAAACACATTATTTTCCTCATCCTGTCTGTCTGAGTATACCTCTATTCGTCTGAAACGCTCCGTTTTAGCACCTGTCTCTTTAAGCCCCCCCTCCTGAAAAAGCCCAGTCTGCTCTGATTGGCTAGAGAGAAAAGTATGGTGCACCTTTGCAAAGGTAGTTCCCAAGCTGTGGGCGGTATATACTAATGAGCCAATCACATTTGGCTTGTTGAATCACATGTTTTCTGATCTAAGCAACCCACAAAAAAACCTGACTAGGTTGTTTTATTTCACAGTCTGTGACCCAAATGTATGTGCAAAAGCACTGAAAATTATCATATGTCCCCTTCAAAAGCTAAGGCTGGGGATATATTCTGTATTTGTGGCATTGTCACCAAATCCCATAAAAGGACCAAAACCAACAATGTGTTCGTCCGTCTCTCAAATTTTTGACTTGTCTGGGGCTCCCAATCCCCAAGCCCACTGGTTCCTACTGAACATGGAAATATAAAAAAAAACACAGCTGGGCACTGTAGTTTTTACCAATTGTTACTTAAACAGGAGGAAATAATTGTGTATTTGTTTCAGATTCCCACAGATTTGGTGCACTAGTGAGTTATTTCCAGCAGCAGTAGACGGTGTATGTGGGGTTAAGTCAAAATAAACTTCAGTGTGAACCTGAGTCACACTGAAGTTAATGCTTGCTCCTTCACATCCCCTCCTTGTCAATCTATTTGGGTTCAGGAACTGAACCACTAGGGGGTGACTTCAAAATGCAAGTACGTGTCATACTACTGTTGAGTAACAGACTTGGGACACAACAAGCTCTTCAAATGAAGGAAAAAAAAAAGCCAGCAATGAGCTATCAGTGGTGAGACCTGAACCCTAGCTCCATTCTTTGATTCTACATCTCTCCTTCCACACTCCCAACTCATATTATCCGTCTTTTCTATCAAGCAGCCAATGTTGTAAAGTGATGGTTAGAAGTATGTGTTTCCTTAAACAAAGCCCAGGTAACCTTTAGTGTCTAGTGCAGGATGATCACGACAATGAGGTGTCAGCAGCGCCTCTCTGTATCTATGCCTACAGGTGATGGAGCAGCGTGGGGGGAGGAAGGCAGCGTGGAATGGGAGGAGGGAAGGATGGACGAAAGGGAGCAAGGGAAGGTAAGGAGAAGCAACTGAGAAAGACGGATGAAGACAATCAAACGAAGAGACAACGCAAACACACACATGCTCGCACAAGCAAACACTCGCACACTGACAAACAAACACACAGAAGTCAAAACTACGGCTCTCGGGTATGTCAGCACACACAGACATACTTGCAAACAGACACGTGCGGAACTGACATACAAAGAAATCAAGAGAAAACATGAGGGGTGGACGCTACTCTAGTAAGGAAGATGGGAGGATGACAAAAAGGGATGAGGTAAAGGACAAAGTAAGATACAAAAAAAATGAAGAGAAACCTAAGAAAGAAATCTTATCAGTACTGCTACACAAGAGCCCGTATTTAGATCTGATCAAATCTAAATACCTCTACAAAAGAACAACTCTACTTATGAAGAACAATAAGAATACATTTCACAGAATATTTCTGCAAACAGGGAACCTGTAATATCTCATAATTATAGAAGGAAAAGGAGAGAGCTGTGATGGAGAGAGAGAGAGAGAGAGGAAAGAAAACAAACTGCACAGAGAGAAAAATCAGGACTTTTTGGAAACATCGGCGAGGGGAGGGTGGGGGGGGGGGCAAACTTGTGGCGTTGGAGCTGGAAATACTGTTACAGAAACAACCAGTTGACAACAATTGCAGCACTGGACATAAGTGAGAGGAGCAAAAGAAGAAGAAAGAAAGCAATAGTGATAGAGGAAGAGGGAACCTTTTTTTTCTTCTTTTTATTACTGTCGTCTTGGAAACAGCAGTGTGTTACGGGGCTTTTATACTCGAAGGTTTACAGTTTAGAGAATTGCAGAAGCCATATGAAAGCCATTTGGTAATGAGTATGAATTCTATGGCAGTGAAATCTAATTATAGCATTTTCTACGAGTCACAGAATTGTTACAGTAAAACTATATTCTCTTGTTTTTTTTTTAGAGAAAAGACATGACACCTTTACATTAGCGATGTTTACAGCAGGGGTCAACCACGGTAACCACGCTTGACCTCATTCACAGACAGGAAATTACACACGGTGCAGGAGGAGCAGCCATTTGCTCTCTGAACTTTGGGATGCGTCCTTGTCTCGTCAGAGTAAATGCTTGCTTAAATATCTTCTTTTAAACTTCTCTCTGTTTCTTTTCATAAAGTGCTCCATTTGTGCCCCGGACACCTCAGACAGAGAGAGAACAGCAAGCTGCCTCCTGCACCAACCAACACTCAACAACAAAACAAGAGTCTGGACTGGGACCGGGACTGGATTTGGACCAGACCAGATCAGACCAGAACTACACAGCCGGTCAGGACTGGGTGCTGTTCAAAAGGGAGAATAAGAGAAAGGAAAAGAGGAGATATTGCACACACACGAGCAGCGAGCGAGCCGGAGGGGTCACAACCATAGAGAGTAAAAATACTGCAGTCCACGTGCCGTGCAGCAGTGTGTTTGTTTGTGGTTACGAATGAGTGTGTGTGAGAGAGAGAGAAAGTGGGTGCAAGTATGGATGCAGGTATACGTGTGTGTTTGTGTGTGTGTGTGTGTGTGTGTGTGTGTGTGTGTGTGTGTGTGTGTGTGTGTGTTCGTTAATGTGTGTGTGTATGTGTGTACATGCGTTCGGCGGACTCACTCCCGGGGGCTGGGCTGGTATTGGCTGTTGCAGTGGAGAGAGCTACGTGAGAGGGGGTAGAGATAGTGTTTACGTCGTGGAGCTGACTGAGCACGGAGGAGCGCCGTCTCACCGCTCCCTGAAACGAACCGCTTCGCTTGAACGTGCTCACTACCTCCATCTGCAGGACAGAGACAAAACAGCAGCACTCAGTGAGTGGGCAGGAGAGGCCGGTCTGAGTGTGTGTGTGCATGTTGGGGTCCCTTTAAAACATTCCCGTCACAGCAGAAATGATAGAAACGGCACTGAAGTTTCCCTTGACGGCAAACGTGATCAGAGAGAGACAAAGTGAGAAAAATAAATTCCGGTGATCCATTCTTTCGAAGTCTGATTTAAATTGTTTTATGTTCGTGGAACAGGTGGAAAAAAAGTTTTGGCAGGTGATTTATTTTTTGGTCAGGATCAATCACAGAAGTGTTGGTTGTTAGAGACTGAAGTGCACCACTAGCCCCATGTTCTAAACAGGACTAAAAGCATTCACGTTTTCTTCCAGGTGAGTTTTAATTTACATAACTTGCTAACACACAATATATATACCTTGTCTTTAGTATGCATGGAGAAATTAAAGCTTCAGTAGGCAACAATTTGTTGGCATCATTGGGCAAAATTTCCATAATAACCTTTCAGCATATTGTAGTTTAAGTGTTCTGAGAGAAAACTAGACTTCTGCTCCTCCTCATGGCTTTGTTTTCGGGCTTTAAAAAATCTATCCAGTGACAGGAGACTTTGACCAATCACAGGTCATTTCAGAGAGAGAGCGTTCCTATTGGCTGTGCTCCGGCTGGTGGGCGGTGCTTGGTGCTTCCTCAACAGATCTCAACATGGCTGCCGGGTCACAAACTTTCTCATTTTACAGCTAAACAGTACACTAGAAGATGTTTCTGAAAACATTTGAGGTGAGAAATAGGCATTACAGTAACAGAATATTGATTCATATGTGATCAGCGCTGCCTAGTTTGACCATTTGGTCGGAGTTCAAGAGTGATTGACAGCTGGCTCTCATAGACAGCAGATGGACAGCAGACTCCAGATCAGCTCTGACTGTTTTTTTTCCTCCGGTCTGTGAAATCTTGCAGATGCCATTAGGACACCGGAGGGCCCGTGATTTTTTTCAGGTTACCTGTCTCATGCACTACTGTCAGGATATAGCGACCGTTTTATAAAAATAACATTTTTTAATCATATTTGCTCCAATCTCTCCTATTCCTCTCCTACAACCCACCTGGAAGAAAACATGAATGCTTTTAGTCCTATTTAGAACATGGGGTAGTGGTGCACTTCTTGTGGCCCAAATGAATATTACACTTGAACAAACACTTTAAATCATCCTGACAAACAAGCAAAAAAAATCACTAGTTTCAAAGATGAAAAAAAGGAACTTCACCTGTTCTTAAGTCATGAACAGAGGAGAGAAAACAATTTAGATCAGACTTAGAAAGTGAATCACCTGAATTTTTTTTCTCACTTGCCTCTCAGGGCTTCCGTAGACTTCTGAATATTTCTAACAAGCAAGAAATATAAATGATGACTGTGCATGTACATGAGGTTATGTGTGGGTTTGCATGCATGTATATTTGTTGTCTGCACACTCAGACCAAACCCTCTTAATGAAAAACTGACCACTCTTCGCAAAAGGCACTTAAGCAGAGACTCTTGACTGGATCTCTAACACTGCTCAGGAGGCTGTTAGCAGATTGTTGTTGATGCTGTTTTTTCTGTCTTAATGTACATTCTCACACAAAGCAGTGTAAGAATCAATCAATTAAAGTAATCAAGCAAGTCAACAGCCTGTCTACTTAGCATTAGCCTTTAAACAATGTGTAATCACACTCACACACACACACAATCGCAGCATTTATCCTCTCTCATGATGTTTATGAGCGTCTAAAATACCACTTCCAAATTAGATTCACAAAGTTTGAGCAGAACAGAAAAAGTTAGCTGTGGAGGAGAGAAAAAACTGGAATCATTATATTTGGCACAAGTCAGAAGAACAGCACAGACAGGATGAAATACAGACTGACTTTAGAAGAGTCATATCAGATACAGCGTCTAAACTTAAACTAAAATTGCATATCTTTCATAGAAGAGTCAATAAAGCAATAAATCTCTTAAAGGACTTTCTTCCCAAACGTCTCTTATGTTAGTGTGTAAAGGCCATGATACTTACTGGCAGTTTATTTAGGCTGTGTTACTACACAATTCACGAACAATATCCCCCCCCAAAAATAATTTGCATTTCATCATAAAGCACTTGATAGTTTGAAGTGCAAACATTAGGCATTCAGATTCCTATGTTCTTTATGATTCATAATTGTGTCTTTGGTTTTCATGTGTCCTGTTCACACTTTTGGCAAATTCCCCATTTATCTGTAATTCATCTTTTTAACAAACTGCTTGTGTGTCATGACCAAGTGAAGCTTCTGGTTGTGCTGTCGGGATACCTCTGTGTCTATTCCTGTGAAAGAGGTTTGGTTGAGGTTTGTTTTGGTGGTCTCGTCATACAGTACCTGGGTCTGGATGCGATTGAGGCCTCTGAACCAGAGGATCTGTCCGCGACGCAGCTCTCTCTCGGCACAGTCGATCTCCTCCTCGTCCTCCGCCATCTCCTCCCCTTCATCTTCCCCGGGCTCCAGGCCCAGCCCCGCCTCCTTCAGGCATGGCAGCCGCTCCGTTGGCACCGTGGCAATCACCTGGAAGCCACGTGTGTTAAATTGCTATGTGACCAGAAGATGCTAGTGTGGCGTTATGCTGAGCAGCTGTGAGCTTTTCCAACCATTTTACACGGATGATGGATCAGATAATACCAGATTATTCCAACAGACTAAAGCACAGAATAGGTCAGAGGTGTTATCTAAGCCTTACCTCAGAGAAAACTCTAGGTAAACCAGTTCTACACTCGCTCAGTGTGGTCTGACTCAGCAGGCTGAAGAGCTGCTTACCTGCCCCCAGAGGAGCTCCCCAACTCCCACGAACAGACACCAGAGCCACTGCTCCATGTTGAGAGGGGCACAGCTGAAGGGCTTCCCTCCCCACTGCACGATCACGATCTGCAGCAGAAACACAGGGAGGGACATCACTATTGTCACACATACAAACACAATGTTCAGGGAGAATGAACTGTAAAAAAACAGAAAAACAAAACAATGCCAGGATGTGTCAGCAGTCAACACCTCTATCTTCTAGCCAGTTGGCATTATCACTGTACCCTGCTGTATCCAATAAACATCAAACCAAGATGTCAAGACAGGGATTTTGTGTTTGTGGATTGTATTTAATTATTCATGAGGTATATAGTTTAGCTTTAGCTTTGTGTATAGGAACATTTAAGGAGAACATTCTCTGGGCCGGTATGTATAAAGCTGCTCAGAGTACAGTTTAGGTCTTTATGCATAAAAATGATTTTGACTGCCTTGCCTCTCTCTGCCATGTATAAATGTTCCTTATTTGCTTTCTTTCTGAGAGTTAGATGAGAAGATCAATACCACTTCCATGTCGGTTAAATTTGAAGCTAGAGCCAGGAGACGGCTTAGCTTAGTTTGTCACAAAGACTGTCAACGGGTGCCAGGTGGGGTCCCGACAGTCTGCCCAGGGGATACAACCCGGCGGGTCACGGACGGCTCGCCTCGTGGGACCTCTCCCAGATTTCCTCCGGTCCGCTCCGGTGTGCGAAAAGGCCGTGCTATAAAGCTTCACAGCCATCGCCCGCCCTTTGCTCAGCGCAGCGAAAAGCCATTGTTGCACCGCACAAGCCATTGGAAATAATGGGTTTCAGAGCGCAGTGGTACCGCGTTCTGTGTGAAAGGGCAATTATTGCTCATGCCTCCTGCTCCCAGCGCAACTGCCAAATGATTGAAAAACCGATTGAGAGGGATTGTTTTAGTATTAGTCCATACATTGTTTTTTAAGAAATGGTTGCATATTGTACCTTTAAGTGAATTGATAGAAATAGTCTGTATTAGTAATGGTTCCTTCCAACATAATAGATGCAGCCCTGCGGTTTGGACCACAGTAACACCGTGCGCACCTCAGCGGATGTAGTGACAGCATTTTAAATAGCAACATGATCACGTATACAACGAGAGCAAAGTTTATCACAGTGACACTATCATCTTGACACCAAAGTGCATTAAGCTCACTGAGAGTATGATGGAGTGTATCACGTACAGTAATATCTTTCTGCAGGGAGGAGGGATCCATCTTTCTTTCTTACTGTATCTCTCTCTTTCACCTCTCTCAAGCTGACTCCAGTCTTCAGCTCTCTCTCATCTCCAATTTTCCAAATCCCTCTGAACTGTCTCTTCGTCGCTCTCACACTCCAAATCACTGTCAGCCCTTCCAACTCTCTCTCTCTCTCTCTCTCTTCTCTTTTCTTGTTTCTCCCCAGAGTACCACTGAGCACTGAAGAGCTTTGGAAAATATGCCTCTTTTTCTCTCTCCATCCCTCACTCTGTTTGTGCTTGCATGTCTGTGTTTTTGTGTACTCAAACTTCCCCGCTCAGTGCATTTCTTCTGTATTCACTTCAACAATCTTCCTTCTGTTGGTAAAGTTTGAAATCTTAAATATGGAGTATTTTCTGTCTGGACAGAACAGAAACCAGAAGGATAATTATGGTTTATAATATACAATTATTTATCATCAGAGCGGGTCGCGTCGTTGGGGGTTGATTACATATATAGAGTATATATGACATCATTGGCCATCTCACTGCTGCGCGCTACTTTTGAGCGTGCAACCAGAGAGTGCAACCGTCGGCTAACTTCCTGTTTAGCCCGATGCTAACGGGAATGGGGATAATTCAATCAAGCGGCTCTTCTCGACTTTCCAAATGTTATCGGACCGAAGTCATTTAATTCTGAGAGTGAAACGAGTAGGGACGGGATGGGAATCGATCGTGGTGAATTTCCATTATCGGTATAATCGTGAATATCGTCATGAGTGACTTGAAAGCTGTCTAGCTCGCTATCATGATAGAGAAGTGACAAATAGAGCTAGGCTCAAATGTTTATACAGTATGCAGCATTGTTGGTTGGAGTTTGTAAACAATCCATTCAAAGTTTCCCCGTCCTCCTGACTCAATGTGCAAGAGAGAGAGAGAGCGTAGCGGTGGTCGAGCGAGCTCGAGAGTGAATGAAGAGAGGGAGCGGCGTAACCGAGATCAAAGCAGTGAGTCGGTGAAATAAAATGTTATTTTTTTTATTTTTTCATGGCGGTTTTCATCGGCTTGACTCCGCTGTTCTGTGGCCTCTCTGCTCTGCCTGTGTGTGTGTGTGTGTGCGTGAAAAATATGACCAATATACTTATCAAACAGAGTGAATTAGACATTAAAGGCTTTAATATAGCCTGCTTCAAACAAAGACCTGGTACCCTCTGCAGTTGAGGTAAATAAAGGCCCCGGCCACTATTTGAGAATTTACGATAATTAAATGAATACCTCTCTGACAGTGTCAATCAAAACATTATTATAATGTTGTAAAGATAGAATTTATGGATGAGCCGTTGTAATGTTTACATTAGATTTTCAGGTGTACCTAATAAAGTGGCCACTAAGTGTATAATATATATACAATATGCAGTGGAATAACACTAGATTTATCATACTGACAGTTTAAAATGAGAAATGTTTGAAGACCATGGCAATATTATAATAAAAAATGTGAGCAATATACCATTAATGGACATCTCAGCTGATTGTTTTTTTTATAAACAATTATTACAAACTTGGCAGACTTTTGGTAGACTCAGGGGTATGTATTTTAAACTACATAAAAACACCTTAAACATACCACACGCCAAGATGACCTGTTGACCCCTAAAAGACACCACCTGAAGAAATCTGGTCAACATACTTCAACTGAGTGCTAGAGATGCTCAGCCAGGTTGAGTTAAGTGCAACTCATTTACAACAAGATACCACAACTCACAGGGCATTTGGTAGCCAAGAGGTTCAGACCCATGCTGTACGCAATGTACCTCTCTCTCCCTCCCTGCATTTCCTCTCTGTATCTCTATTATCACTATCAAATAAAGGCAAAACCCCCCAAAAAAAAAAAAAAAAAAAAAGTTCTCCACCAAATATCAGAGAAAACCATCAAAGGACGTTGAAGGGTTACCCTTACCTGCACAGCAAAGGTCCCCACAACGATGGTGCAGAAGATGGGGTTGGCAAATATGCCGTCAAAGACGTTTCTCTCTCCGTGGATCTTGCGAGCGTTGATCTCGTTGAAAAGTTGCATGAGGACAAAGGTGTTAAAGATGATGGTGTAGTGCTCAGAGGGAGGGGAGTGGAGCGGAGCATTGCGGCCGCTGTCGATGTTGAATATGCGCTCACCTGGAGGGTAAAGAAAGGAGGAAGAGGAGATGAGATGAGGTGTTGTTCATTAGGGAGTGTGTTCAATCTGCTGCAGGACAAATAAACAATTAACAATTACCACTGTAGCTGCTAAGGTGGCTGTGTATTTCTGTATCTCCACCAAAGCACCTTTTTTTTCTTGTCTTGGATTTTTGATTAAAAGGACACTGAAATAAAAACCTGATAATCCTAATTCCAGCAGAAATCTACTGATGAAAGCCAGCTATATTCAGGCTGTTTCAATAATAGATGAAATTGCATTCCTGGTTGTCTCTGCATGTGTGTCTACCTAGGAACAGTAGGGTGAAAATGATGACCAGCTGGTACACTCCATGGCCCAGGATGTTCTTCATCATGGTTAGCGAGATAAGCGGGTTGTTCCGACCATAGGGTTTCCGTAGCAACAGGTCCTCGGTGGGGGGCTCGGTGGCCAGGGCCAGAGAGGCAAACGTGTCCATGATGAGATTCACCCACAGCATCTGCACCGCCTTCAGAGGAGAGTCCTGCAGAGAGATGTGCAACCAGAGAGCGATGTCACGACCCGTGTTCAGATAAGTCTGACTTCACTGACACTGGTGATTGTGAAAAGGCTGCTTTTCACAAGACCCTAATTCCCAGTTCTTTTGTAGGTTAAATCATTCATTTGAGTCCAGTGTTTCAGTTAATCTGTTAATTTATCAGCCAGGTTATATAATTAACAGAACACAAGTTTGTTTCATTTGTATAGTTTATGATCTGATAAAACGTGTCAGATCTACTGTGGTGATGTACTGCATGTACTTCTTGTGCAGATTATCTGCTCAGTGAGTGAAATAGTGAAAACAGATGTGCATGATTAGGTGCTCGAAGCAGTGAGTGGCTTTGCACGGTCAAGTGGCAGATGGAAGGGTAAAACTGTTTTGTAGTAAATTACATTGTGTAAACGCTGGTGCACTCATGGATGTGTGTGTGTGGGTGTGTGTGTGTGTGGCCATAGATGAATAGTGATTGTCAGCAGTAACAGAGGAGTCTTAGATTAACTGTTCTCAAGCTTTTGTAATTTAAGGCCCTCTTCTGTTAACATTTTTTTTTAATTTTTTTTGTTGTTGTGAAAAAAAGAAGAAAAATATTATAATTATGAGCTGTAATGACCAAAATAAATATTCTGTTTACCCTCACCCACCACTGCCTGCCATTAGGAATCCAAATTGAATGTATTCAGGGTCATACTGTATTTCCTCACCACACACGTTGGAGATTTACTGGAGTAGGATTTTATTTTGATGCGTCCAAAATTCCTGATATCACTGACTTGGAATTACAAGTCCGAGGCTGGCAGCGGTTTTCCCCACTCTGCTCATAATTACGGCTTAAACGTTGAGGTGAATGATCATCTCCATTTCGTATTATTACTGACAACTGGTTTTCAAAGACTGGCTCAGGACCCACCGGTGGGTCACAGGAAATTCTATTAGGGTCGCCAAATAAATTTGCATAATTTCTTCCATAGTCGTTTCTTAACCTATATATCTGCAGTACACCTTTTTGCCATACGAGGGAGCCTGAATGGTCATATTGTTCTAATGATTGTAGCCTACTTATAACATTGAATCTAATATGAAACGCTAGCCTATTCAAAATAATATAAGGTGATGTGGAAATGGCAGTACAAATGGTCAGGAACGTTCATTTACGCACAAATTTGCTCTTCTCATGATTTATAGATAAGGCCTATTGTGAATTGGGTCGCGATTGTTTGTCATTTTTAAAAAGTGAGTGCCCAGAAAAAAAGTTTGGGAAACACTGCTTTAGAGGGAAAGAAAAGAACGGGGGACATTTTCTTTGTGGAATTGCTCTTTATGTATTAGCGAGGGAGGGAGAGAGAGAGCAGCAGTGGTAGAGCGAGCTATAGAGTGACTGAAGAGAGGGAGCAGCGTCAGTGAGAACAAAGCAGCGAATCAGAGAAGTATCTTATGTTTGGGTTGTATTGCCTTGCATATCAAACATATATAAATGTGTTCGTGTGTGTCAGAATGTCTCTGCTTATATAAGCTTGGTGTAAAAAAATGCATAAAAAGCATTTTAGCATTTGCTTTGTCTTAGCAGATATAGGGTGAGTGATGTTTACAGAGGTGTCAGTTATATTGTATATGCAGGAAATGCGTGTGTGTCAGCATGTATGTTTATTAATAAATCTGTCTACCTGAGTGATGCAGGCCCCAGTGAAGGCCACTATGACAGCTACTACGTTGACCGTGAGCTGGAACTGCAGGAACTTGGAGATGCTATCGTAGACATTTCGTCCCCACATCACCGCCTTGACAATGCTGCTGAAGTTGTCATCAGTCAGGATGATGTCAGACGCTTCTTTGGCCACGTCTGTTCCCGCAATGCCCTGACACAGATTGAGACAGAGTGAGCAGGAGACGGAGACTCATGACGTGATTCATGCAAGCATTCAAGCATCCAAATTATTTTGGAGTGCTACTGTCTCAATATCGTGTCGTCCTGTCTCTAAGCGCTACCACTTGGCGAGAGTAAGAGCTGTGACCAAAATCAAATGCAAAAAAAATATATTCCAAATAAAATGCAATATATTCATAGTTTTTTTAAAATATATTTGTAATGCATTTATTATTTATAGGAAGAGTAACATACTAAAATTCCTCATATACTTGAAAATATTAGTTATCTTAAAGGA
>CAKAKR010065693.1:21472-43245 GCA_916700685.1 Adelosebastes latens
GGCCTATTGTGAATTGGGTCGCGATTGTTTGTCATTTTTAAAAAGTGAGTGCCCAGAAAAAAAGTTTGGGAAACACTGCTTTAGAGGGAAAGAAAAGAACGGGGGACATTTTCTTTGTGGAATTGCTCTTTATGTATTAGCGAGGGAGGGAGAGAGAGAGCAGCAGTGGTAGAGCGAGCTATAGAGTGACTGAAGAGAGGGAGCAGCGTCAGTGAGAACAAAGCAGCGAATCAGAGAAATATCTTATTTTTTGGATTGTTTCACAGCGTTACGCTTTAAAGCACAAATAAACACACAATTAACTCTGCACAACTTTGCATAATCCTGCAGGAAGGTTCCGAGTTGCCGGATTTTGAATGAATGCAGGCTTCCTCTCTGCTGTCTGTGGCTCAGCGCTGCTCTCTTCAAACAACAGACACACACCGATCATAGCTGCACTCACAGCACAGAGAGGAGCAGGGGGATCACTGGAACACATGCACATAACACAACCCGTTATCATCCGGGAGATACAGCCGCTTTCCACGCCTTGCATATCAAACATATATAAATGTGTTCGTGTGTGTCAGAATGTCTCTGCTTATATAAGCTTGGTGTAAAAAAATGCATAAAAAGCATTTTAGCATTTGCTTTGTCTTAGCAGATATAGGGTGAGTGATGTTTACAGAGGTGTCAGTTATATTGTATGTGCAGGAAATGCGTGTGTGTCAGCATGTATGTTTATTAATAAATCTGTCTACCTGAGTGATGCAGGCCCCAGTGAAGGCCACTATGACAGCTACTACGTTGACCGTGAGCTGGAACTGCAGGAACTTGGAGATGCTATCGTAGACATTTCGTCCCCACATCACCGCCTTGACAATGCTGCTGAAGTTGTCATCAGTCAGGATGATGTCAGACGCTTCTTTGGCCACGTCTGTTCCCGCAATGCCCTGACACAGATTGAGACAGAGTGAGCAGGAGACGGAGACTCATGACGTGATTCATGCAAGCATTCAAGCATCCAAATTATTTTGGAGTGCTACTGTCTCAATATCGTGTCGTCCTGTCTCTAAGCGCTACCACTTGGCGAGAGTAAGAGCTGTGACCAAAATCAAATGCAAAAAAAATATATTCCAAATAAAATGCAATATATTCATAGTTTTTTTAAAATATATTTGTAATGCATTTATTATTTATAGGAAGAGTAACATACTAAAATTCCTCATATACTTGAAAATATTAGTTATCTTAAAGGACCTCAATATGAGATTGGGAGCATTTCTTTTGACTCTGAACATGGCGGACCGCGAGCCAACGGCGAGCAGCTAACGGTGCTAACAGCACAACATAGCAAACAACGCCGAAAGTGCTGACAGAGATAACAGTGTTTAGCTGAGGGGGAACCGGAGGGTGGGGGCTATGCTTCCACGACGACCTCAGCTGTAACCGCCATATGAGAGCAGTGCAGAGCGGCGGCTGAGCTGGCCAGTTCGGGCACGCTCACATGCACGAACATTCACTAAAAGCAAGAGCGGCCGGCCCGGCTTTGTCAACAAAGCGCGGAGAAACTCGGATTGCAACACACACACAGAGGGAGAGCGACTTCATTCTCTGCTCAGGTAGACATTACTCCTCTATATCTTGACATAGACAATAGTTGTTGATGATATATTAATGCTCTGCATATCGTATTAAGAAACTATAAGTCATTCATATTATATACTGTATTTAGTATATATAGTGGGATATAAGAGAATCAATGTTTTTAAAGTTGTTCCCCAAGATGGACTCATATACTTCTATGTGACTACAATATTGTAGCTACAGAAGGACTTTAACACCAAATAAACATAAATGGTGAATAATATGTCGGGTTACCATGGCAAAGCCCACATCAGCCTTCTTCAAAGCTGGTCCGTCATTGGTTCCATCTCCTGTTACTGCGACAACCTGCCTCGTTTCTAAAACGGTGCTGTCGATGATGCCTTGACACAAACAGGAGGGAAAGATAGGCTCAAAATCTGTGTTAATGTGTGCGTGTGTGTGTGTGTGTTTAGGTTAATAAACTTGAGACTCACCTTTGACCAGTGTGTGTTTGTCGGTTGGCGAGGATCGAGCCAAAACACGAAGTTTGGGCCAGATTTTGTCAATACGTTCCTGTTCAATCTGTCAGTCAGATGGAGAGAAAAGGGGGGGAGAATGTGTGCTGATGAATAACACTACAGAGAACCTATTAGCTATCCTCTTCTTTCACTAGATGTCACTATTGATCCAGAGACTTGGATGGAGGATAAAGCATCAAAGACACACTGTGAAATTGGCTCTTATATAGAATCAGAATCAGGTAGGTTTTCACATACAAGGGATTTGCCTTAGTGTTTTGGTGCATAACAATAAAAAATAAAAGCAAGTACTGTAAAAATCAAGAAACATAAATATAAAGTGGAAAAATATACAATATAAATATGAAAAAAAATACTATATACAATATGTACAATATATCTGTTTTTAAATGAAACAGCTGTTCAGTATGAAGTATAAAGAATATGTGCAATGTACAGAGGAAATAGTCCAAAAGCTGGTGTGAATGTAACACAGAGACAGATATGGAGGCTTTATGTTAATGTAACATGTAGTGTCTATGGGGGTTGGATAAGAGTCAGTGTTAGTGGGGGTCCCGGGCCTTGTTGATGAGGCCAGCCGTAGTGCTCTCTTGCAATCAATTGAACCACACTTCACTACTACATAATGATAATTTACACAGAGAATTTAGACTTTAAATAGAAAAGCAGAGCCACATCATGAATCAGCAGCTGTCCATCCCATTAAGCATTGTGCTCAATTCAAATGATGAAGTTAAATGTTTAGATGAAAGCAATGCCTGTACAAAATGATGAGGATTTGACTTTTTTTGTTTTTGTATGGACATCCCAGGAGTACTGAGGTGAGTTTTTTTTTTTTTCTTTGCATGATTCATTTATTTGTTAAGTTAGCGAAACAGACTACAGTATAACAGTGGTGGAATGTGGTACTTGTGTACGAATTTGAAGTACTTTGGTTGAATATTTCCATTTCATGCAACTTTATACTTCTACTCCGCTACATCTCAGAGGTAAATATTGTACTTTTTACTCCACTACGTTTATCTAATAGCTTCAGTTACTTTTCAGATTACAATTCTTCCCTTCCTGTCCAGTGAAAGCCACCTATCTCCAGATGTGTTGATTTTGAATGTTTGTGATAAACTGAAGGATGTGAAGTGTTCCTTTATGTGTTGAGAAAAAGCTAAATTTAAAACTCTTTAAAAAGCCTCTTGGATCAGCTGGAAAACGCATCATCACAAAGCTGAAAACACACCAGAAAAGTTGACTTTTTAGAGATACGTGGTTCTCACAGGACAGCGACACTACAAACATAAGATGATCTTTTAGACCATGATGTATTGCTGTAGATTAAACTAGCCAACAGGATATAACAGAGTTAAAATGCAACAAACAAGTTAATGCAGCAGTAATATTAACCATACTTTAAGTACATTTTGCTGATTATACACCTACTTTTAGTTAAGTAAGGTTACTTTTACCTGTAGTGGAGTATTTTCACAGTGTGGTATTAGTACTTTTACTTAGGTAAAATATCTGAGTACTTCTTCCACCACTGGTGCTGGTGGTGGAAAGTGACTAGATTAGTGAGAAAATGTATTCAAGTACTATACCTAAGTACAATTTTGAGGTACTTTTGTGTTACTTTATACTTCTACTCAGCTACATATCAGAGGGAATTATAAAAAAGATGATAATCTTATAAAATGCAAGAAATTGTTATAGATTAAACCAGTGGTTTCCAACCTTTCCGGCTTGTGACCTCTTAAAAAAAATAATTTAAAAAACAATTTCACAACAAAAGCAAAGATTAGAGTAAAGTCCAAAAAATGAAAATAACTTTGTTCACAACCCGTCAGATTAATTCTGTGACCCTTTGGAGGGACCTGGCCACTCGGATGGGAACCACTGAATTAAAATACAGAACTGTATTAACTGTATTGTATTGTTGTAACTAGCTCCACCTCGAGCAGCTACTACAGTAAAATGCTATTTACTCATTAATGCACCAGTATTAATAATAAAAAAGGAGAGATGGTATGTTGATGTGAGGTGCAAACCTTAATTACGACTAGAGCTGAAACGATAAGTCAATTAATCAATTACTTGAGCAACAAAATAATCAACAACTTTTTTGATAGTTGACGAATCGTTTCAGTAATTTCCAAAAAAGCCAAATATTGCCTGGTTTCCACTTCTCAAATGAGAGGATTTGCAGCTTTTGTCATGCGTGTCATGCATGTTCGGTTATTTTCCAAAGAGAAATGTATCAGCATTTACCAGTACATATTAATCTGACTGGCAGTAGAGATTAGAGGCTAGATGAAAGCAGTTATGACAGTGGGGTTATCAAATGGGGTCCTCCCATCAGAGATCATTTCTTAACATCCATTTTTAGTTCATTTTTTCATTTTCAGCAATAGAAAACTTTTCTGTGAATACACTACAAAACGAACCATTTGAGTCACCCACGTGAGATCCCAACTCACCTCTCCCTTCTCGTTCCTGATTCGTCGGTTGAAGTCTTTGCCCTCTAGACAGATAAAGTCATCCCCAGGGTGGATGATGCCACATTTAGCAGCGATGGCCCTCGCTGTGTTAATGTTATCACCAGTCACCATCCGCACCGTGATGCCTGCACGCTGACACTTACGGATGGCATCAGGCACCTTAGAGGGACAGGGATATTTGTTCATACAAAAACACAATGCCAACTAAAAAAAAGTGCACACAGTAAAGTGCAGATCTCCACCAGGTGTGTCTACTTCTCAAACAAAGAAGAGCTGAATCACTCAATTGTCCCTCCCACCTCCCTTACAGTCAAGATGGCGGCGAAGATAACAAAAACAGGGACTTATTCATCTCGTATAATGCCTACATTTAGTGGATCATAACATATTGGGTTTGGAATTAATCTGTAGATGCTCCGGTTCAAAAATAAGACCAAACTTTTCTACGGATGTCAGTATTTGAGCCACGACAACAGACAAGGTGAGGCTAGGTTTTGGCCTAGATGATTGCTGTAAATGCCTTTTGCGGCCCCCACTGGCCGGTTAAGGGGAGCAAGGAGTCAGCAGTCATTTACGGTATAAAACAGTCAATAAAAAAGTTTTTTCAAAAAGTGTGAATCACCGCAACCACGAGAGGTCCTTGAGCATACAGTCATAAATTAGCACAAAAATGATTAGGCTGATTGGTCCAGTAATATGCGAGAATAGCCGTGGACAGATAGATACACACACACACACACACGGCAGAATGCATGATCTCCCCACAGGGCTACGCCTGGCGGAGATAATTATTTTTAAAATACAGGTTATAATCACATCACATCATTATGGATTGCACAAAGTCTACCAGCTGAAACTAAAACTAAAGACACACACATACTCCACAGTAACCCTACCTCAGGCCGCACAGGGTCCTCTATCCCAACCACAGTGATGCAGGTCAACTCCGTCACTATGTCTGCTTCATTCTCCCAATCTGGCTCCGGATTAGACGACAGGTCGCGGTAGGCAATGCAGATGGTCCTCAACCCCTCACACGCCATTGGCTCAATCACCTATTAATCAGTCATTATTACAACTATGGTCAGGAAGAGATCCACAAAATCTCACCACCCTTCACACCACTAGACTGCTTAACTTACTGTGTACAAACATGTAATTTACATTCCAATATCAGATGCATAAAAACTGGATTAAACTGCTTGCATACAGTTTGAGGACCTTTTGAGTACCTTTGTGGGAACACTCTCTGACACAGGGAAAAGACCCCCCCAGCCTACTGCAGACAGCAACCGTCGCTGCTTAAAGTCCCTGATATGATGCGGTGACACAAAGCTTCTGCAACGCAAACTGAGCTGGAATAAAGTTGTGTATGGAGGAGAATTGTTTTTCTCACGGCACAAGCTGTGTTCATTGTGAGACAAATTTAGGTCAGTCAGCCTGTCAGTCAATGAAACAATGCTTACGCAGCCTGCGTAGGCTTACCTATATGTGGAACAAATACAAGCGTTTTGCTGCTAAATATTTTAGTTGCATCATCTAGCAAAAGCAGTTTTATGTATAACAGATTTGGAATGTATATAAGTCAGTCTGTTCAGTGATGCTTATTGGGATTAGAGTGATATTAACTATAATGTGTAACAGATATTTTTGCTGAGTGGAAATTTCGATAAAAGCAGTTGTCTTACAGAGTACAGAGCAAAGCACCATGGGTGAATGTTGTGGTTATCATGACGGTTTCAGGATGGAATAACTTCATCTTGTACAGCATCTTGTTCAGTGGTGAACTAAGAACATTTTGCCCCGTTAATACAGTGCATGTCTCCCTCTGTGTGTGGCAAGCTGGAGAGCAAACAGTGTTTTGACTGCAGTGAAAATATAGTTTTTGAAAGGCTATATGCCAACAAATATGGATTGAAGCAGAATATCTAGGTTAGATAACAAAATTTTTTAATGATTACATCTGGGTTTTTTTCAATACATTTTGACTTTTGGATTTGACCTTGCTCTGGAGTTATTGGAAATGTTTGGAGCACAGAAGTTGGAAACATGTATAATACTAATAGTATTAGTGGAGCCTGATCTTTATCTACAACTGTGAATAAATACCAGGTTTAAACACAATAAATAGATATGCAAAGAAAAATAAAAGCAGCGTAGCATTATAAATGTTGATTTAGAATTTGAATGTCAATGTTATGAATGAAGCTTTGAAGCTTAAAACTATTCGGTACAGCCCTAGTATATAAAATAGTTAAAACTAGCTAAACCTCAACCAGCTACAACAGTAAAATGCTACTTATGCATTGATGCATCAATATCAATATCATTAATATAATAATGTCATATATAATAATACATCATTAACAGGGGCCAGTTTTGTGCAGTACTTTTACTGATATTTTAAGTACATTTTGCTGCTAATACTTCTGTACTTTTACTTAAGAGGGATTTTGGATGCAGGACTTTTACTGTACTTGTAGTGGAGTAGTTTTACATGGTTGTATTGGTACTTAAGTAAAGGATCTGATCTTGTTACACACCATCTGAGTGTTTTCAAATGGCCTGTCAGAGGCACACAAAGGCTTATCTCAGAAAAGATTCTTATCATCAATCCTCAATTCTCAATGAACGATTATTACATAAAACATGAGGCACTACCTGGGGCACCTGTACCCAAATAAGGTCGAACAGTGCAAACTAGGACTGCACAATTAATCAAAATCTTATCGAAATCGCAATATGGCGCAATAATTGTTAAAGGCGTTAAGTTAATAAATTAATCAAATATTGTCACGCTAAAGAGATGTCCTGGCCTACAGACATCTTTGTTCCCTGCAAAAATCACATCATAATCATTGTAACATGTTTTTCAATGAAAATGAGAATAATGATGTAAAAAATATCATTCCCTCTATTATTGTACATCATATTGCAATTGCAATATCTGTCAAAATAATTGCAATTACATATTTTTTCAAAATCGTTCAACCCTAGCAGAAACACTGATCCATTTTCTTCGTCTGATCTGAATTGTTTTCTCTCGTGTGTTTATTACTTAAAGGAACAATGTGTAACATTTCAGGGGATATGTTAGCAGAAATGGAATGTCATATTCATATCTATGTTTCCAGTCGTGTATAATCACCTGAAGTAAGAATAAAAAAAAAAAAAAAGGAATTTAGAAAAATTATGCTGGCAAAACTTATTTCTCAACTTGTTTCAGAGATGATTCTGTCTAATAAAGGCAAAGGAGAATAGTTTGACATTTTATGAAATACACCTATGCTTTCTTGCTGAGAGTTAGAGATGAGAAGATTGATACACCTCATGTCTGTATGCTAAATATGAAGTCGGAGCCTGCAGGAAGTTAGCTTAGCTTAGCACGAATAGACTAAAAACAGAGAGAATATTGGACTTGCATGGAAACAAACAACACTTCTAATGACTGATAATGCTGCTCTGTAACTTGCTGGATGTATACATAAACACATTTGCAATATCAACCTGCAAGCTCACTAATTAACATGCTATATTTTGTTTGTTTAATCCCAACAAAAAAAACACAAAAAAAGCCCCACAACTTGTCATTTTTTGCATTTCTGTTTGTGTACAGATTAAACAAGCGAGGCTAGACGTTTTCCGTTGCTTCTAGTCTTACAGACTCTCACCAAGAAATGCCAAATCATTCCTTTAAGTATTTTTTGGGTCATGTTTGCCTTTATTAGACAGTGGTAGTTGGAAGCTAACAGGAGAGAGAGAGATGGGAGATGACATGTGTAAGACCCATGTTGTATTATTTACAGTTTTTTTGCATTTAAAAGGTACATTGTGTTATGCCATTGAAAATGTTTGATATACATTAGAATTGAGGTCAATTAGTCATGTTGTAGAATGGGCTTTGATCCATTTAGACTCTATGATGTGTGTTTTGCCTTATTAAGATGTGCTCCTCCTGCTATTGGAAAATGTGGGTGTGTCCCTTTAAGTGTGATTAGTGCGAGTTAGGCTTCAATGGAGCAGGATGAGGAGCAACAACTTTTCTGACCACAGATTGTAGACTGTTTTTCAGTTATTTCCAGGGGAATGTTGTTTATTTTAATTTTCGTGGAATAAACTACTTTTCACTCACAATACGAGCCTCATCTTTGAAGCTGACCAAGGAGTGAGTGTCTGCAGAAGGCAAGCGGAACTTGGACATGGTAGTCTACGTGAGTCAGAAACCTCAGGGGTCTTACACCCCCTATTCTACCAGGATGTTCCATCAAAATTAATTTGAGATATATTGAAGATTAGGGCTGTACCGAATAGTTCGAAACTTCAAAGCTTCATTCATAACGTTGACATTCAAAGTATACTCTATATCAACATTTGCACATCTATTCATTGTGTTTAAAGCCGGTATTTAAAGATCAGGCTACACTAATATCATTAGTATTATACTATTTATAGAATTAGATTCCAGTGGTGCCTGTGTAGGATTGTTTGTGACTTGTGTGATCCAAACATTTCCAATAACTTCTGAGCGTTGTAAAGTCAAAAAGTCAAAATTGAATGAAAAAAGATAGATGTAATCATTTATTTGTGACATGTCAACTCATTTAACCCGATGAATCGCAGTAGATTAGCCTTTTATTCAAATTGAGGATTTTTTTTAAGGATGATGTCAGAAAATATGATGACATACAATAGAAGTTTTGAGTGTTAAAAAATGACATTCGGTACAGCCCTATTGAAGATGCTATTCGGCACATCGAAGCTCTAATTCATCCAAGTCTCACCTGTTTGACCATCTCATCTCTGTCACGTGGGCGGAAAACGCGCGATTCTCCACTGGCATCTAGGATGTAGGAACACCTGGAGAGAGATGAAGGACAGAAAATAGTGAGAGTAAAAAGACTGAGTAAAACATGCTTTGTCTCTCACATTCAAATCTTTTAACCCAGTCCCCTTAAGACTTTTTTTTGCCTCAATTGATTCACACAATCTAATGCCGTCCCAGACTACCTCCACCTCCCTCATCCTCCTCCAACACTCACTTCTTCAGCATGATCTCAGAGGCTCCTTTGCTGTAGAGGCGGAAGGAACCGTCCGGCAGCTTGATCACCGTACACATGGATTTACGCACTGAGTTGAATGTATACACCTGAGAGAGAGAGATAGATGCATGATTTAGAATAGTCAAATTAGAGGTAGACAGACATATCCCTGACTGGAAACCCAGCTCTGAGTGTGTTGGATGATGTACCTGAGGGTTTACACCTCTTGATCCATTGTGATCTGCAAGCACCACACAGCACACATTTGTTTGTCTAATCAATATTGTTGTAGTTGCTGCATTATAAACCCCATGTAAGATCCTATGTGGGTTTATTGGAGACTTTCTTTGGTACAAATAACACTTCAGGTGTTGGCTAGTGTGGAGCATGTAGTGACACTGTTCATGGTATTACACAGGCATAGAGAGTAAACACTTTCTTTCTCTACAATTGCAGGTATGTGGGTTTATGCATGGCTGTTTTTCTGAAAGAATGCCTTTTTAGCCATGCTAGCAGCATGACTCTGTGGATGGCAATGTCGCTCTGTCAGTCCCCAGAGGATGAATCTGACTGACTCTAGTGATCCCCTGACTTTTCCTGTAGTGCCACCAGCAGGTCAAAGTTTTCATTTATCCAGTGAAATATCTCAACTTCTCAAACATAGATGGAACATCTGTACTTAAGGCACAGAACTTCTGGCATGGCTGTACACTCTAAGTTTTGTTGTAATGTTAGCGCATATTACGTTCCCTTCCTTTCTCTTTTTGTTCTGGACTCTTCTCTGGGAGGGTAAAGAGTGCATTTCTGAGTGATTGACCCGGTGGATGCTTTGTTTCTCTGCAATTGCAGGGATTTTATGATGGTCCCATCTGTGTTGCTTTGCAATCAATTGCTGAAAGATATCCTGGCATGTGTTTTTCCTTGTGCACTATGCAACACAATGCAGAGTTAGACGCACTACTTTATCAAAAGTGCTACAGACTGCAATTGTATATTCTGTCTGAGTCTGAGCTTCAAACTGTGATATACTGTAAAATCTGCTTGTGTAGTAAAGCACATTGACAAAATAAGTAGACTTTTGAACAATTCTACTATTGCATTTTGTTTATTTATTCATCTATTTTTGGAAATATGTATGCAGGATGTATATTAAATATCAATATATTTGTCAGTCGTGCAGTGGTTAGCACTGTCGCCAAGACACAGTAAGAGGGTCACAGGTTCAAACCCGGCTTGGGGCCCTTCTGTGTGGAGTTTGCATGTTCTCCCAGTGTTAGCGTGAGTTTTCTCCAGGTTCTTCGGTTTCCTCCCACAGTCCAAAGACATACAGGTTCATTGTTGACTCTAAATGTCCCGTAGGTGTGAATGTGAGCGTGAATGGTTGTCTGTCTCTATGTGTCAGCCCTGGGATAGTCTGGCGACCTGTCCACCCAATGTCAGCTGGGATCGGCTCCAGCCCCCCCGGCGACCCTGAATAGGATAAGCAGTTACAGATAATGGATGGATGTCTTAGAAACTATAAATGATTGCCTCGCTGTTGTACGCCTCTGCCAACCAGTCAAGTTGCAGATTACATCCATGTCTGTTCAAAATGTCACCACTTTATCATTTGTGTTAAATTGTCATATTTAGCATATGAATTCTCGAGTTATGGCCAAAAACATGTTTTGTGAGGTCACAGTGACTTTTGACCACCAAAATCTAATCAGTTCATCCTTGAATCCAATTGGACATTTGTGAAATTCCCTCCAAGCGTTCCTGAAATATCACGTTCACGACGTACGGATTGGACGGACAACCTGAAAACATAATGCCTCCGGTCCCGACGGTCACCGGCGTGGAGGCATAAAAACTATAGTGAAGGTGGAAGGGGTGCATGGTTCCCTACCTTGTACAGTCTCTCCTCAGGGATCTGCTCTCTGACAGGGGCGTAGTCCCGCTGTAGGTCTAATACAAATCCCAGCAGGCCACACTCTGTCTTGTTGCCCACCTGCTTAGCCAGACCCCCCTCCACATCAGGCGGCTGATGCAGAGTAAGTTGGGGTGATAGATTAGGGCCGTGAAAGTCAGGAAGGGAGACAGAGAAGGAGACAAGAGATGGATGAGGCAAGAGGAAACGAAAAAGGATGGCATCAAAACAAAGGCAGGACTACTGAGGAGATAAAGCCAGAAGAGTGGTATCTCTGTCTGTGCATGACTCACTAAGATCTTGGAGGTGTAGGCGCTGTTGATAGCGATAGCATTGACTAATAGATCCAGTGTCCGGGGGTTGATCTGTCCAGGGTCTGGGATCACACGGTGGTGCACGTCGCCTGGGCAACAACAATCTAACTTTAATACATAACAATTATAATCTCTGCACATTCAGCCTGCATGCTATCTCCATCTGCTGTCGGTTCCTCCTTCAATAATTCAAATAATATGAATAGCATGATATTGATGATATCAGTATATGTGGACACATTTCTGCATATTTATTCTCCCAACTGTGACCTGAAAATGGAGATGACTAGCAATAGATAAACAGCTTTTCTGCTATCAAAGAGTGACGTTTAGTTCTATTGGTTTCATTAGAGATATAGGTACTGGTGATACATGCAGTACAGAGTTATGCAGTACATTAGTGACAGCATTTTAAAGGGGCTCTCCAACAATTTTATGCGTGAAGTACAGTTAACTCATCATGACTCAGTGGGAGTACTACTGAGACTGTGAGAACAGTTGTATAATGTCTTCTGTGACTCAGGAGGAGCTTTGACAAGTCTAAGAAAATAACCCTGGTGATGTCATCAGGGCCATCTCAGCTTCATTGATTTTGACCATTCTTTTTTAAATGTGTTTCTAACATGAAAACAATATTATGATATTACTGAGTGTGGGCATGTATAAAAAAAATACAACTGGGCCGAGAAAAGTTCCTTGAGGCAACGCTATAGGCAATACTAAGTATTTGAGATCCATAAAGTCATTATCCCAGCTGAAAAAGAACTGTTTTCCAGTCGAATGATGAACGAAACCAATCAGGTACACATCACTAAGGCACTACATGGCCTTGCACCAGACTACCTTGCTGAAATGTTTTTGGTTTATCAACCAGGAAGGCCCCTCAGATCCTCCGGTTCTTCTCTTTTAGTTGCTCCACAAAGCAGAACAACAACATTTGGTGATGCTGCTTTCAACCGCTGGAACAACCTTCCAGAGGAACTGAGGGGAGCTGAAAATATTGATATTTTTAAACGTAAACTAAAAACCCATCTATTTAATCTGTAGTGTTTTATAATCTTATAATTTTATGGTTTTTATTTTTAATACTTACTTTATTTATCATCATCATTATAGTGTTGATTTTACTCTATTTAATTTAATCAACATTTTATTGCTGATCATTATTATCTCTTTTATTCTATTTTATTTTTAATAAAATGTTATTATTTTAATACAATCTGCTTATTTTGTGTAGTTTCACATTTTTTATTTATTTATTTTATTGTTATCTTTATTTCCTTTTATTTTATTTATCTTGTATTATCTTAAATACCCATCTCTTATTGCTTTCTTATTCAATGAACTTTTATATTGTCCATTTTTAACACTATATTTCTGTCAATTGTCTGTACAGCACTTTGAATTGCATTTGCTATATAAATAAAGATTGATTGATTGATTGATTGATCACAAGAAAGAGACTCGATGAACCAATGTTGATGTAAACTAGACTAACATGTCTACAGTTTTTACAGTTTCTACAAGACGAAAACGAACAAAAGTCAGATGTCTAAATTTGACTAAAATCAGCATTTCTCTGAGCTAAATGTAAAAATGTACTGTAGGTAATGCATGTTATTTGTGTGTTGAAACTTTTGAAAATGTACTTTAAAAAAATAAATTAACAAATCGTGCATCACTCCTTCCTCACTCTTAAGGCGCACTAGGGTGCCACAGCAGCACCCTCGTTGGGAACCACTGATCTAGTCAAAGTAAAAGTTGGGCCAATCAACATTTATTAAATCTTAGCATTACATTGTGTTTTCGATATAGTGAACCACAGGTAGCACAGACAACCAATAAAGACATGCTTGGTGAATTTTATATTATTATTTATGAATTTTAGCTTCTTACTCACCTATGTGAGACTGCACCACGGTCATGCGGTTGGTGGTGAGGGTGCCGGTCTTGTCGGAGCAGATGGCCGTGGCGTTACCCATGGTTTCGCATGCATCCAGGTGGCGTACAAGGTTGTTGTCCTTCATCATTTTCTACAAATGAGATATAGTGATGGAGAGCAGAGGGATGTGTGAGGGATGGGATGGGAGTGAATGATGATGGATAGAGGGAGGGCAGAAGGACAGAGTCAGAGAGAAGTGGATCGATGAAAGTCCAAAATGTCATCACTTTATCCTATTTTTATCCTATCGGACATTTGTGTGAAATTGTCATAATTAGCATAAGAATTCTTGACTTGGCCGAAAACGTGATTATTGAGGTCACAGTGACCTTGACCTTTGACCTTTGATCACTAAATTCTGATCAGTTCATCCTCGAGTCCAAGAGGACGTTTGTTCCAAATTTGAAGAAAATATATATTGTGTTCACGAGAATGGGACGGACAGACAAAAAAAACAATTAAAATCATGAATTGTCAATTTTACACTTACGTATTTGTACAGATTAAACAAACAAGATATAAAGTGTTAATTTCTGGCTGGATTTTGTTACCTTTGGATGGAGCCAGACAAGCTGTTTCCCACCATTTCCAGTCTTAATGCTACGCTAAGCTAACAGACTCAATCAATCGTCTCTCCCAAAATTGTACTTCATAAATGTTACGAACTATCCCTTTAACTTTTGTTGATGTTTTTTTACCTGAAAAACATGCAAAGGAGGGAGAGAAGGTGGCCTTTATAGACCTTTTCAAACTTGACACATAAGCGTTCTAGATGGGCCTTGTTAATGCAATAGCTTTTATCATCTCCTCTCTTCTCTCATCTGGATTTTGACAGCTGGACAGTCAGTCAAGACACTGTTTAGAGAGATTTGAGTAAGGAAATCATACAGATCTCATTGGATGAGCAACAACTCCCTACAGCTAAATGGCAGCAAGTCAGAAGCCATTCTCATCGGCACCCCCCACATCAGACGAAAAAGACCGGTATCACCTACGTACGTCACCATCAATGGTCACCCCATCCCTCTCTCCTCACTTGTCACAAACCTGGGTGTCAAGCTGGACTCATCTGTCTGTCAAACCTCATTCTTCCACCTGAAAAGCATTTCCAGATGAAGACCATAACTGAGAAAACGTGATGCGGAAAAACTGGTTCATGCTTTCATCAGCTCACGCAGTGACTACTGCAATTTTCTGCTCACAGGCCTCCCAACCAAAACCATACAGAAGTTACAATATATTCAAAACAGTGCAGCCCATGTACTCAACATAACACGGAAATTACAGCACATCACCCGAGTCCTCCACTCCCTTCAACGGATCATCTTCAAGCTACTCCTCCTGGTGTTCAAGTCCATAAATTGTACCGGTCCACACTACACTCAGGAGCTCCTCACCCCGGACACTCAGGTCTGGCAGCTCAAACCTTCTCTCTGTGCCACGGATAAAGATGACAAACATAGGTGATCGTGCCTTCTTGTCGCTGGGGCCACGCTTGTGGAATCAGCTCCCAGGAACAATTAGCTGTTTTTAAATCTAATCTTAAAACTCACCTGTTCCTCTTAGCCTTCTCCTAGGGTTTTTATAATTACTATAATTTCATAGTAATTTAATTACTTTTTAACTTGGGTCTTGTAATATTTTGTCTATAATATTATTTATTCTATTTTATGGCTTTTAATCACGTTTTGTCGCTGTATTATGATTGTTTTACCCTTTAGGTGAAGCACCTTGAGATTTCGCTGAATTTTAAAGTGGGCTATAAAAAATTAAACTCATTATAATTATTATTATTTGAGACTGTAAAAGTGAGAAGAGCAAAAGTAGGATTTTCAAAGGCAAGGGGCCCGTGCACTCCTTCACCTGGTTGTTTCCAATGTGGTCCTTGTGCACACTGTTACAGTGGTTAAATAGCCAACAGCTCCTACTCAGTAAACTGGATGGGTGGGTGTACCTTGACAGAGTAAGCCAGAGAGATGGTGACAGCGAGAGGTAAGCCTTCTGGGACAGCCACTACCAGCACAGTGACTCCAATGATGAAGAACTTGACAAAATACTGGACGTAGACCGGAGTGCACTCTGTCAACCACGTGTGACCTGCAACACACACACACACACACACCATACTACATATTAGAGTGAGTCATACTCGGCAGAATGGTAAATATTTAACCCAATGGGAAAAGACTGAAATGAGCAAAATGTGGTGTATTCTGAGATAGTATGTGTGTTTTTTGGGAAGTTGTAGTCACACGGACCTTCAACGACAAACGTGTTGATGACAAAGTACAGCACCAGAATGATGACGGTGATGGCCGACATCACCAAACCTGTAGGGAGATTCAAAGAAGATTAAAATCTTAGGTCTGAAGTAATGCTTATGTGCAAAGTTTCATACAACTCCCACAATTCATTTCTTGTATTCAGAAAGAACTTTGCTCTCGGTCATTGCCCCAAAAGCTCCGTGGGATTAACGGCTACAGTATCGACTTCATGTGTTAATTTTTTAGTGTGGAAAGTTTCCTAACGATTGCTAAGAGAGAGAAACAGACGGTGCTTTACCTGCTTTGCCAATTTGAACAGCGAGTTTGGTGAGCTTGCCCTGCAACACACTCTTCTCTTTCTTCGGAATGTTGGTCTTCTTCTTCTCCCTGTCCTCTACCTCCCCTCCCTCCGCACTCTTCAAAGGTTGCATCTCCATGGCAACACCCCCGTCCTGCTTCTTGGCTGAAACAAACACACACACAAAATATAACATATACGTACACTCTCTTCAGCACTGTACCTGCAGATGAAGTAAGCTCATCCTACATCCAAACCGAGCTTTACAAACACATGCACGCACGTCATGAGCTTTTACCTTTGTTCTGATTGTTCTCCACAGCTCCATCAGGTTGTTTTCCTGAGAAAAAGGGGAGGGTGATTTAGACAAAGTAACATATGAAGATAAGGGAATAGAAAGACAAACATATGAGAGAGAAGTGTTCACACGTGTGCATATTCATAGTCACCAACAGTTCATATTTCTGATCTTAGGACAGCCAAAGACACATTTCCAGAAACAGAAAACCACGAAGAAACAATACTAAAGGGAAGAATAATAAAGGTACACACATCTTCATACACTGGGCCAAGAGACTGAGAGACATTTTCATATGTATAAGTCCATCATAGGTCACTGTCACTTTCACTGCACTGTGTGCTGGGGTCATTGGCTGAGGAAAGGAGCGGGGCAGGCAGACAACTTTGTGCTCACATACCATTGGTGACTGTGCTGAAACTGGCATCTGTAGAGCTGAGCAATTGAGTACTGTCCTCTGTTTGGGGGAATGTGTGAGGAAGGAAGGTTTTGGGGCACGTGAGAGGATTTGGCAAAAAGGGAAAACAAAAGAGAGCAAAGAGGGAAGAATAAAAAACTCAAGTAGTGAATGTGTACTAGTAGAAGATGACTTTATAGAATGACAAAAAATGAACTGAATATAACCTCAATCTCAAATGAGAGACAATTCAAAGAGAACAGTGTATAGCCCCATAGCAAACCCACATTGCATGAGGAACAAACTAACAAGTTATGGCATTTGTAGAAGTCTTATGAATAATGTATTAGCTCCAGTAAATGACTGTCTGAATGATCCAGCCCACAGAGGTTGCTGCACTGACTGCAAAACATCCCAGTGTGCAGCTAACACTTTGGAAAACAAGCGATAAGAGTATTTTTTTTTTCATAAAATGACCATCATCAGCTAATTTGTTGCTGTCCATTTTTGCATTCCAGGATGCTTCAGATGTTTTCTCCTTTTCAAGACGCCGACAATACTCCATGCATTCCAATGCATAAGTGAGAACTGCAGTGGCAGACGCATGGATGAGTGCACTGGTAATGATATTAACCTTAAGTGCTTCTGAAAGTATGTGTAGCCTCTGTTGTTGTCTGCAGCTCTGCTCTGACTGCAGGGCCCTTCCAAAACAAATTTGAGCGTAGACTAATGCTTCATGCATTGACCAACCAACACTCTTCCCTGAATCTCACTGGCTCCCTCGCTCTCCCCTGCTCTTTCAATAATTGATTCAATCTGCAGCCTCTCTCTCTCTCTCTCTCTCAGATTAAGGGAGGGAAGGAAAAACAGGGGAGAGCAAAGGGAAAGATAGGAAAGTGAAAGAGGGCACAGCGGCGGGGTAAACAAGAGACCAAGTGAGAGAAATAGAGAAAAATGGATAGGCAGAGAGAGGGGGCATGAGAAGGAGAAGGATGGAGAGGATGTGGGCTAAATTATCGATGAGGTTAAACTGGTGTGTTTCCTGTTGAAGCTCTTATCTGAGATCAGTTAGGAACCCAACTAACTCTACACACACACACACACACACTGTGATGTGTGACCATGGACTAATTATGAGACAATGGGCCCCTGGGCACAGACATGTAAAGCCCTCATCTTTGTGGTCTGTAGACTTTTTGTGTCTCATTTCGGTCTCTTTGTGGTCATTCTTTGTAGCTGCTTTGCGCGTCTTTGTGGTCATTTGATTGACTTTCCAACAAGAAATATTAACAGTTGTTTCAAACAGAGGTTCTGGGGCCCAGGGGGTCTTGTAGGCCAGGTTCAGTAATGCATCCATGTGTGTGACTACATCTTAACTGACTCAAGAGCAGTTTAAGGTATTCGTCCATGGAGATGGAGGAGATATATGAGAGAGTCTGTTTTTTTTCCCTGGGTTTTGTTTGCATCTGTTTACTTCCTCTACTGGTTTGCATATTTCAAGAACAAAACCATTTGTGCTTCTGATGTATCATTAAATATGAATTAGTATGTTCATCTAGATATATGAGTAGATAAAACTACTAAAAAAAGGTGCAGTGTGTCTTCAACAAAATATCTCTATCTTTCTCTCATAACAGTCCAAAACATTTCTTATGTTTTGTATCTCTCTACCGGTTCCTCTCCGTCACTTACCTTTCTTATCCTTCGCATCTTCCTCCAGCTCTCCAGCACCCAGCAGGGTGAAGATGATGCCTGTCTGCGAGTTGACACCTACAGCTGTCACCAGCATCCTGCCCGAGCCCTCCATCACGTGGGTACCTTAAAGTCCAAAAAGATTACTGGTTTAGATTCAATTAAGAGACCAGTGGTGCTTGCATCCCCAAGTGGTCACAGATATGAAACAACAACTTGTGATCTTGCAATTTTTTTTTTGTCAGGTTCTTTGTAAAGTTCTTTCTCCATGTTTTGTTCATGCAAAACATATTATAGATGACCTGAGCTGCTCTCGCCACTTAGCAGGGAACAAGTGCTGAGAGCTCAGCTCAACACGATGCATCATCATTCAGGCAGAGGAAAAAGCTCATTTGAAAAATAGAAAGCCCTTAAGAGTGTACCCAGAGCATAGTTCTGGCAAGGGGGTCAGACAATAAGTAGTTTGGTCAAGGAGTTTTGTAGAGGGCTATTCTAGTTGAGTAATTTTGTTATTGACGGAAAAGGAAGCCAAACCTGGTTGTCTTAAAGTTGACCGGTCACAATGCTTTTTGTCTGAAGTCATGGTGATTCTTTAAATTCATGCAATAGTTAAAACAGACATGCTTACTATAGGTTTCTCCTTAGTGTTTTTTATTAGCTATTTATGGACATACTTTGAAAAGTCAAACCTTTGTTTTTAACCTGACACTTAGGAGCAGTTCACACAACACTGACACATTATCACCTTATAAAGTTGCTAACTGTTAACAGTTGCCTTCCAGAGTGTTCTGGGTCTACCCCAGGATCTCCTTCCAGTTGGACGTGCCTGAGAAACCTCCAAAGTAGCCTAGGAGGCATCCTGATCAGATGGCCGAGCCACCTAAACTCCTTTCGACGCGAAGGAGCAGCTGCTCTACTCCGAGCTCCCTCCGGATGTCGGAGCTCCTCACCCTATCTCTAAGGCTGAGCCCAGCCACCCTGCGGAGGAAACTCATTTCGGACCATTCTATCCGCAATGTCATTATTTTGGTAACTACCCAAACTACTACGATTTATGAAAAATAACATAGCACTGGGTAAAATGAATCACCCTTTTTGGTTTGATATGACCCAAATAAAACGTTTAAAGATAACGTTATACTGGGTAAAAGTAACCACACCTTTTGGTCTAATTTTTAACCCAACAAAAATGTAAATAAGACTTTGTTACTGGGTCAAAATAACCACATTGGTATGGCTGATTAACCCAATGTTAATAATAACATATATAACACTAACACTGGGTCAAGATAACCCAGTGTTTGGGGATTATTGTTGACCCAGTGTTTTTTATACCAATTGGTACTGGGTAAACTTGGCATCATGATTGACTCAAATTGGGTTAAAATTGACGCAGTATTTTTTAGTGTGTAGAGTGTTCGTTTGATCCATTGTCATTCAATAGAAAATATTGATTAAGGTAGGGGATTCTTAAGTTTTAAAAGGGGTTTAAGTTTAAATTGTTTGAACCATGAACACACAAGCAGATTGGAAGATATTGTGGGCCGTGAACTCCTACAGCACTTCTCGGTAAGCTTCTGTTCCACTACCTTTTGTTTCTTTTGATTCTCCAATAAAGAGTTGGTTTTTAATCAGAATACCTATCACATAGTACTGGGATTCTCTACCCATACTCTATGGGTATCTTCTACTGCACTGAACAATAACATCTGAGCAATTTATCACCTTACCAAGATAAATGATTCTTTTGTTACCATTCAATACAGCTCAAAACAGGACAAAATGTAGTCCAGAAAGTTGAATGTTTCGGTCACAGCCCCAACAAAAACCAAACATTTTCAGCTTCACTAAAGTGGTATTTATTCCACTGCAATTGTATTTCATATTATTGCATTGCCAGGTGTTGCCGTTATTTTGTCCACCCAAAGAAAGTTGGGTGACATGTGGTCTACATATGATGCTTCATGAATATTTTAGTCTTGAGTTATTGTGTTCACAGAAATGTGTCTATACACAGACAGACAGACAGACAGACAGACAGACAGACAGACAGACAGACAGACAGATGGGCAGAAATGCCATGATAAGCATATGATGTGAAGTAGTACCAGGGTGGCAAAATGTGAAAACAGACCTGAGAGCAGCATGGGGTCCTTATCCACAGACTTGCGTACGTGGTCAGACTCTCCTGTAAGAGAGCTCTCATCTATCTTCAGATCGTTGCCTTGGATCAAGATACCATCAGCTGGCAGCAGGTCCCCTGAAAATAGACGTGCACAGATCAGTGTTTGATTCACCTTGTAGTTTATGTCCTTTTTGGTTAGGGACATGTCAACAGGGACATTTATGTATCAGTATCTCTTGTGGACATATTAGGTAATACATACCACTACATGTTACAGAAATAATGAGTACAGGTATAGCAGAATAGTCAACGTGTGGAAATGTGCTTTTTTACTGAGAGTTAGATGAGAAGGTCAATACCACTCAAACACCACTGTAAATATGAAGCTACGTACTGATTAGCTTAGCATAAAGTCTGGAAGCATGCCTGGCTCTGACCAAAGGTAAAATCTCCAGCTACTAACAACTCAAAATTTTACTAATTGACACATTATGTCTTGTTTGTTTGATCCAATTGCAAACAGAAATTAAAAAGCACTTAACTCCCTGTAAAATGACAACTTGTCATTTTTACATTTGTTTGTACGCAAATTAAAAAACTAGCCAATTTTTCATTTGTATAACTTAAAGGGGCTGGTAGGCTGATTTTGTTAATTTTGGACATACCTGGACCTCTGTCCTCCAGGAGATTTAGCCTCTCTAACAACTTACTTCAGTCCAAGGGGGCTTATTGGCATGGGTAATATACGTTTACATTACTAAGCAACTGTGAATTAAAAACAAAAATCTGGTCCTCTCTCTAGGTTCCATGGTGGAGAGGAGGTCGTGTTGCTCTGGCTCTATCTATTCGGACTTGTAGGTAGGCTACCCAGTCCAAACAACAAGTGTTTTTTACAATTCTT